>VNJV01006498.1:0-11859 GCA_008042635.1 Drosophila nikananu
TTTGAATTCCAGTTTCCCAGCCAGGCCTCGGCCTCGGTGGTGGTGGTTGCCGCTCTAATCATTTGATTGTTATTCCTTCGACATTCTGCACTCCGCTCCTCTCGGGGTCCCGGGTTCCCGGCGCACATCTCCCATTTTCAACCCCAAACCGAGTCCAGGTTCACATGGCTGCCGTCTCCCGCACGCTTATCTTTTGATTACCAGATCGAATCGTATTGAATTAGGTACATATTTTCACAGCATCCACGGGCACTTTGTGACAACTTTTTACCATTACCCCGCATATGCCGTGAATTCGACATGGATCCCCCTGGGTAAAAAAGTGTTTTAACCCCCAGAGTCTGTAAGATTTTGAGGATTCAACTCCAATATTCGACTGTATAAGAAGAACTTAGTTGATGGGTTGAAGTTTAGGTTATAGCTAGTCTTGCTATATATTTAGTAAATTCAATTGCTAAAATCGAGCAAGCAAGTTGTTAATTAATGTTGTTATTCATTGCATATTCATAATTTTGTACAAAAATATCTTTCAAAATTTAGGCAATGCGTTTTTTTATTCATATTCCAAGTTATCATCAGGAGCCTGCATAAATCAGAAAAAATATGGAATCCTCGCAGATATTACTATAAAATATAAATTTTTAAGGAATACTTTTAATGGAAAACAATAGCCAATACAATATCTTAAAATTTTTATTACAGAAATGTTCAAGTAAGCTTCAAATTTCATTCTGCACATTATTTGCCAGTATCTAAAGAAAATCTATCTACATAAGCGAGTTCGTCTATCTTGCTAGACTTTTATAAATTAATGGTTAAATTCGCGTACATTCTAACAATGAAGACGGTTAATAACTGGTGTACCGGTAAATAATAAAAAATATTTAGAAAATTGAATCTCGCTCTTTTTAATTTAAATCTGTAGACAGTTTAAGTGTGGGAACTTGAAGTAAATCACAAATAACTAAATAAGTTAAGCCTGCGATTGCATTGCCGTGTTAAGATTTAGTTAGTTATTTGATTATTAAATCCAAACTAAAGATCAAAATTTCAACTCCATTTCGATCCTTTCACTTCAAAGGTTTGTTTTCGTCTGCTGTACAGTGGGGACTGGACTGAGCTATACAATTTGACATTTTTAACATTTTATAATGACCTTGCGCTTCTGACTTATCAAATGGTTTCAGAATAATAGAATATTTTTAAAACTTAGAAAAGACTTTTAGAAAAAGTATTTTGAATTAAGGCCATCAAGAATGTGCTACCGTTTTCTCCTCAGTGTATACATAAAACATTTACAACACTTAAAAATATCTGGACAACGCAGGTTCAAAATTTAAATATTAAATATAAATAAAATAGAAGCAAAAGTACGACTGAACATTTTCGAAATCGTTTTGAAAAACACAAATGCGAGCAAGCAAATATCAAGAATATGTAAAATGTTTTATATAATATGTTATATATAAATAATAATAATAATAAGTGTTTATAATAAATACAAAATCGGCACTCTTTTTTCATCAGGCAATTCTAAAAACCAACTATTTTCAGTCTTTGTCAGAGAAGAGGAATATGAAGACCCTTTCTGTAAATAAATCTAAACTTTTATTCTCATTATTTGAGTTTCTACTCTGTTCTTGTTCTTCTTCTGTTTGTTTTTTTAGAGAACGACACTTCAATCGATTTATTTTAAAATGCTCGCCTCTCGGGAAACTACTATTACGGTGTCGGTGGTTGGTAAGTCCATTGGACGCAACCACCCGCCGAGCAGACCCATCCCCAACCCCACCCAGAGACCCTGTCTGGATCCAACCCCAAGGAGCACATCACACAACCCACTGCCCGTTCGATGGGTGAAAGCTGCTTCGAGTACATAACGTAAAAAACTCATGAAACCGAACCGAACAGAACCGAAGCTGAGGCTGAAGCTGAAACTGAAGCTGAAGCTCTTTATCTCGCAATCTGTGAACCTTCGACAAAGAGGGGAAGTGCCATGGCAGTGTGTTTACATAGCAGGGTGCATTTTATGGCGTTTCCCGCCCCGAACCCGAAGCCTCTAAGCTCGGGGCATCGATGAAAACTTATTCAAATTTATATAGGTAGATACATGCGAGCGAGAGGTACATAGGCGAGTGCACATACCACTCAATGTACACGCCATATATGCATCTATATCTATCGGCTGTCTCAAGTCAAGTCCGCTTCCAACCCCTTGGTAGGCAGGGGTTGAATGCCAATTAAACAAAGAACAGATTGTGAGGTACACTTTTATGATCCCAAGCGAAGGCAATTATCAATGCAAATATTTGCTTTCGATGTTAATGCAAAATCCTAATGAGATGTATCTTAAATATACATCTGTATGTACTCCGAGATTTATCGAAACTGCTCTTTCGCCATGATTAATATATTAATGCCCACATCTGGTCAAAGGAATGAATTAACATTCCTGATATCCATAACTAAAAAAAAAAGTTTATTAACAAAATATAGGTACTCATATTTGGATTTATCTAAAAAGAAATTGAATTTATTTTTATTTACTTACATTTTACTACTTGTCTTACTAAAAAGTTTAAATCACATTTTGAAAGCATTGCAAGGCGATAAAAATTAAAAACGTGAAAGTTATGCCATTATTTTAAAATTAAAACATTTTTATTTATATAAATTATATATTTTTAGTTTATTAATGAGTTAAATAACTAAGCTAAAAAATGGGTCATAATTACAATTGAAAATCGATCCTAACTAAGCCAAAACCGCATCAATATTAATTCGGAAAGCATTTCTGTGCTGGATTTTATTGCGCTATCAATTCAGCATTCTAAATTTATAATACAAGAAAATAAAATTTTTTTCATAAATTTGACTATTTTGACGATGTAACCCCTTATAAAATTATGAAAAAATTAGTACACCAAATTTTCTTGCGAGACACGGTAAAGTCCACTCCGTTTTTGATGCTGATAAAGAATATACAGTAGAATCCGGTTATAACGACTCCGCTTATAGCGTCCGACCGGTTATTACGACGAAAACTTGATGGCTTGGTTGGTCCCCATACAAATTTATATGAAAGGGCCTCCGCTTAGTACGTCTCCGCTTTTAGCGACGAACCGCTTATACCGACGAGATTTTTGACAATTCAACCGGTTATTGCGACGTGCCGGAAAAAAAACAGCGAAATAATGCCAAAAAATTTAAACTACAACCGACGGTGTCACCTATGTACATCGATGATTCGATGTTTTTAAGAAAAAACGTCGATGTATTGATACCTCGCCAATGTTTTTTTCCGCTCTGGTGTGCAGACCTCATAGCCTATTCTCCGTTATATTTCTGTTTTTTCCAAGTAAAAAATGTATTTTAATTGCAATTTATTAAATTTGTCGTTTTGATTTAAAAAATAATTTGTTTTATTTTAAAAGCTATTACGAACATGGCAACCATAAAAAAACAAAAAAAATGTTTTTTTGCTCCTCCGGTTTGTGCGTCTACCGGCTATAACGACGTAAAATCGTCGGTCCCTTGAAAGTCGTTATAACCGGATTCTACTGTATATGATTTATAGGGTCGGAAATGACTTCTTCACTGCGTAACAAACTTTTACCCCGCAAAAGTATAAATATGACCTCGATGTAGAAGGGTGTTACCTCTATCTTTTATACAATTATCTTAAAATGAACTAAAAGAAACCTAACTTCTCTATGCCGAATTAAATATATCCTTGCAGTTTGCAATCAGATCATTTAAATAAAAAACCGAAATTTGTACATGCATAATTAAAATTGGCTATTTAGAGAAACTTTTGGCGTAAAAGCGGACAGACGGGCATATATGTATTACATATGTATTTACATATATCGAGTCGGATTCACTTCTGCCTAAAATTACAATTATTTGCAAGGATAAATATACACAACATAAAAACTCAATTATTGTAAAAATAAATATCAATATCCTTGCCAGATGTAAAAATCTACTACAATAAGAGAGGATCGTCTCTCTTCGTGCCTCTCTCGCTCTTAGGTTCCACTTTGTACGTCACAAAAGCAGGGCAAGAGTGGGAGAAAAATTCGCGCGCGAAAGCACAGAAAATCAAGGAAAACAGAAAAGAGTAAATAGCTTTGTCTCGCTCACCCTTACATATGTTGTTGCTGCGATCCTAATGCCGAATTAGGAGACGAAACACACACATACAAAAATGAGAAAAAACCTTCTAATTTGTTGAAGGTGCTGCACTTTTTTACTTGTTGCACTTGCAACTGAAGACAAAGACAAAATTTATTAGGCAAATTAAACGCACTGTAATTGGCTTTGGTTTAGAAACTGAAAAAACAAAACAAAAAACACGACTGCATTCCCGGCCGCCGTTTTTGGATGTTCTAGACCTTTTCCCGACTTTTCACACTTTCACACTTCTCTGATGGGGCTTCCTGCAACTTCCCACACTTTTAGCCACTGGTTTTTCCGCATTCGAGTGGGGAAAACACCTTTAGATTCGATTTTATACCGCCGCGGCGATCACCTGCATGGAGACCTTTTTTTGCATCCGCTCCGTCCGACTGCGCGAAAAGTTATGAAAAATGAGAATAAGTGGATCGCATTCCTTGCGCGGCTCTCGCACTCAGATTCCACTTTCCAAGTAACGGCACTTTCTATTTAAGAAGAGAGTTTCGTGCTTAAGGAATCCAGGAGGATTTCTGATGAATAAATAATAAATAAATAATAGGAATGTTACAAATCATTTATAAATATACTGGTGGCCAAAAAAATAAGTACACGAGTTTTGTGTTTTGTTTGTTGGTTTTAAGTCTCATAAAACTTTTTTAATAAATCCATGGAAAAGATCCCGTTTATTTTTAGTTTCTGGTCTTACCCTAGATAATAGAATAACTATTAATATTTTTGGCCACCAGTGTATATCATAAAAGTTCGCTTTTAATATTTTCCTATTCATATTACATTTACAATTTTACAGTAACAATTTTAGAATCACAGGTTTGCTTTTTCCTGTACATTTAACGATAGTTCCTATGATAGTTATATGAATTAATCATCCGATTTGCATTAAATTAAAACAGAAATTCGGAAAAAATATGTTTTGAATATATCTCTGAGCAGATACAAATTTGTTGAAAACTAGCAAAATTAATATATTTCGCAATAAATTTATTGAACGTTCCTATGACGGCTATATATCATATATAGTAGTCCGATTTCGATAAAATTAAAACCGTACTTCTAAAATAATACAAAATGGCCATATCTCAAATTTTATTCAAATATTGTAAAAATTGGCTAAGTTATAATTTTTTTTCATTAAAATTTACCGATCGTTTCTATGGCAGCTATATGATATAGTCATCCGATCCGGCCCGTTCCGACTTACATATATAGTAGGGAGAGCATATAGAAGACTATCTGCATTTTATTTAGATAGCTTCAAAACTAAGGGACTAGTTTGCGTAGAAAGGACATCATGATCAAGAATATTAATATATGTATGTATACTTTATAGGGTCGAAAATGTCTCCTTCACTTGCAAACTTCTGACGAAAATTATAATACCCTGCAAGGGTAGAAATATGCCTTAGTATTTAATTACTAAAATAACCAAGAAAGCATCCATTAATTTTGGAATTAAAACAGTTCTCATTGCTGCTACTCCTCTTTCCAAATCGAATTATTAAATTATTAACTGCCATATCGGATCAGAACTTTGAATCCTATGAAATTACTTACCTTTTCCTCATCAATAACCACTGCCTGATGTAGAGATATTTTTAGATAGATATTAAGAAAAGTTCCAGAAACACAGTTACATAATAATTTATTTAATCTTAAGACATATGTCGAAACAAGACTATTAATTCTAGTTTTAATTTATTTAAGCGCTGTATTACAAATACCAGTGGCGAACAGAGGCGACGCAAAATTGAGAAGAAACCCAAGGGAACCGAAGAAAAATTCAAGAAACTATAAACGTACTTATGGTGTGCTATTTTGATGACCAGAAAGCTGTTAGTGTTTCATTTTGGCTGAGAGAGCTGAGATTACGAAATGATCTGCTTACGAGTAGGTGCAGTACATACGTATTTTTCCTTACGTGGTGTACGAGTACCGAGTATGTTATGGATGTCTATGAGTAAATTCGATGGCGAGAGGTCGTTTGCGATGCCTTGGCATCCTCCTCTTTGGTGTACTTACCAAAAGAAACGGGCGGAAAAACAGGGGAGATGAGAAGAAAACCAAAGGGAAGATAACTCAGGAAAATCAGGACATCAGAAGTACCGAATAATTAATGGGTAGGGCCAAGAAGCTGGGATACTTTTGAATTGTGTGTATATTTTTGCACTGCTGCAACTTGTTGTATTTTATTCACAATAATTAACTTTTTAAAAAAGAGAATTGCTAATGCTAGATTAAAATTCACTAAACAAACTATAATCGAACATAATCATAAACATAACCGACTTTAGACTACAACTTATCGAGGGCTCGAAATAATAATAATACAAGAACATGAATAAAGCAGTGGGTGAAATCATTTCTTCATCATACGCATAGAATGAGAGGCATAGGTGTGTTTGGGTTTAGGTGTAGGCTTTAGGATTAGGTTTAGGTCTCAGCATAATAATATAATGCTCGGGGCAAAACATTAACAAAATCGATAATTACACAACACAACTAAACTTAGACTTAATATCAGGATCAAGCGGCATCGATACACATGAAAATATATGTATGCATATGTACGATTACTATATGGTATATATAGTACTAGGTGTAAGTTATATAAGTAGCTGTTACGGTATGCTAATTACCTCCTCCTCCTCGACACGTCCGCCCCATCGATTTTTCTCTCTATTTTTTCTGCTCACACTCGCTTACTTTAGTAAAATGTGTGTTCATCTTGCTTTAGATTTCTTTAGTTTTTGCATGTGTTAATTTAATTCGAAAGCGACTTCAACTATGGAGTAAACATGCACACGCACATCGAAATTTGCGACTTACTATTAATACCATTTGCTAAAATCGAATTCGAGTTCATATATCATACACATATCGAATATATTATCTGCTTTCAGATTAGTTTATCGAGTGCTTGCTTCGGCCGGAAGTCGGCGCGCTGTCTTAGTTTATATACAGGAACTTAGAGGGTATCAAAGGACACGACACGACGAACAATACACGACAAAATTTATCCTAGGCCTGGCGGAGTGTGTGTGTGTTTTGAGTGGGTTGGGGGGAGGGGAGGACTTGGGAGGGAAAATTGTTGTCTCGAAAATTGTTAAACAATTCGTTTTGCTTTGTTTTTAAGAACATCTTACATCTTTTTTCTTTGCTGGGTCTACAATGTGCGCTCATCCTAATTTAGCCGCTCTTAAATGGATAGTTATGGTAAAATCTACTACTCGAACGCGTGTATTCATAATTTATGCGGGGTTTTTATATTCACGTTGACGTTTAAGTATATTCATATTCATAATTTATAATTCAGAAAATTCATGGTGCTCGCTAAGTGTAATGAGAGCGTCAAGAGGAGTACATATCGTACATGTATATATATTTTCATATTCCATATTTGCTGCTTCTGCTGCCATCTTACTCGTATCAACTATATTCAACTACCGAACTAAGCTGCTGGGTCTGGGATCTCGGGGATCTCTGGGGATCTCTAGAACTGACTTAATAATTAACTGCACTCCAATTGTTCCGTCAGCGACGCCTGCGCGGTACTGGGCTGCCACAGATCGTGATCCAACCTCCATCCTAGAGATCTCTTCTGGGTTTTGTACATTTTACTCTCTCTCTCTCTATATATTTATCCGCTGGCTAACAGGGAAAGTCCAGGGCCAGCTCGTTCTTGATCAGATGGTGGTTCGGATCGGCCAGGGGGTGGGAATTCGGATGCGAATGCGGATGCGGTTCCCCCTGCGAGTTCGGCTGCGGCTGGGGATTCACCGAACTCGGATTGGCTAACTGCTAGTAGGTGGCAAAGCCCATTGCGCCCGCGCTGCCGTTGTCCAAGGGTCACTGGTGCATCTTCGTGGAGTGGTGACCCATGCTCAAGCCGAGGTTCAGGTGATGGTTGCTATGATGCTGCTGTGTCGGCTGCGCATGGTTGTGGTTGCTGCTCGAGTTGTTGTTATTATTCTGCTGATTGGCCTGGCGCTGTGAGTTCTTCTTGTTCTTCATGCGCCGATTCTGGAACCATATCTTAACCTGCAACAAATATATAATATTAAATATAGAGTTTGGAATCCCCTGAGCTGTACAAAACTCACCTGTCGCTCGGTCAGCTGCAGATTCCTGGCCAGCTCCCAGCGCTTCTGCTTGGACACATAGGCATTGAACAGGAACTCCTTCTCCAGCTCCAGGGTCTGGAACTTGGAGTAGGGCTTTCGCTTTTTCCGGACGGACACCTGGCCGGTCCACTCGTGCAGGGCCGTGTTGGGCGTGCAAGGACCCACGGCGCCCACCGACAATCCACCAGAGGCTCCTGCAAAAACACCCAAAAAAAAAAGGATTAAAGTTAAATTCTGCAAATAAAAGCATGAAACTGCGGGTGGTCCCCGCACTATTTCCGTTTTTAATGCAATATCATCAGATCGTTAAGTTTATAGGGCAATTAAGGAAATTGTTTAGCAATAAGCGTAATACAAAATTATTCAATTCAGCGTTTATGGCCCCTTAATTGGTGCGGTACGGGGAGCGGAGCTCCGAATTGGCATGAGGCCCATTCACACCCGACTGAGTAATGGGTAATGGTTAATGGGTAATGGGTAATGTTAATGTATGCATTCGTTCCCGGTCATTGGGCTTCCAAATGAAGCAATTAAGTCTTAAGCTTAAAAAGGTGACAAGTTGGTTTTATTATTAGTTACATATGTATGTATAACTTTTATGGATCCTTTATAAGAAAAGACAACTACATTGCACTGAATCAAGAGGGGAACATACCAATTTTGCGAAATATTCAGTTTAGATTTCATCTTCTAAGATTGAAGGAAGTCTTGACACTCTTTTTAGTGTTTCGTTATTAAATCTAAATCTAAAGTTTTAATTCCTTCAAAACTAACTCATTGTTTCATTGTTAAATAATAAATAAAACCCTAAAGATAAAGATAAATTTTTAAAAAATAATTTAAACAACAAACAAACCAGAGTTACAGATGCCTCTGTTCCTTAACTTAAAGAGAATATAAATAAATAAGTTTCAACTACACAAACTTTAGAAATATGACATCCAACCTATTAGAAGTGTCTTTTGTCAACTATTTAGGGGTTGTGAATATTTAAAAAAATATGCATACTTGGCCTTCGCACCTGTTGTAAGTGCACCTTGTGGCGAAACTTGTTAGAGTAGCCGCCATTGAACTGACTGCCTTTTATGATATATAACCCGATAAAAAAGTGTCTTTACTATTGGGGTATCCCTTGGGTGATGATTAGCTGACAGAACTTGAAGCTCTCAACTTTTCTGGTGATAAGACGCCATCCATAGAATGCGCTTCCAATGACTTTCACACCCACATTAGGGCGTAACGCTAGCCAAATAGCTAGAATCGATTTATGGGCTGTTTTGCACTACGCTAATTGAACGGCAAGTTTGCCGTTTCGGTTACGGTTTCGCAATTCGCTATTCCAGCCGATACGGTGACAACAGCAGCCACGAAGTGCACTTGGAAAATATCTAGGATACTTTCTAAATATTGTAAATTACTTATATTAATTATAATCATGTTCAGTAAATTAGAAAAATGTAAGTAAAAATTAAATAAAGCTTTCTGAAATGGCTAGGAAAATGCTGGTAATTTGCTGATTAACTTAAAACCTAGAATCTTTGTGCAACCTTTTGAATTTGCTTTATTTAATAACAATTACACCTTTTGAAATATTTCAAAATTAAAGGGAATACCTACATAGCTCAAACACACTTGAAAATGTTATACAAATTTTAAATAAATCTCAGTTAATGTTCTGAGTAAATACCCAAACTAAGTCATATTTCTTTTATAATTAAATTATTTGTATACCACAATAAAATATATTCCTAAACAAATACTTTTTCAAAATCTCAGAAATTATTTCCCGTGTAGAGAACCTTCCCTTGACCCTCTTCTTGTCTTGACGGCTCTGACTTACCTGAGCTGGAGTAGGCCTCACTGGGATAGCCCCGCAGGCCGCCCGGCGAGGAGTAGGTGGGCGGCTCGTAACTGGACTGCGAGGTGCCCTCGACGGACTGTCGGGCGGCCGCTGCCGCGCTCACGTGGCGGTCCTCGGTGGCGCTCATGTAGGCCGCCGCCGCCGCGGAGGTCGGCTGGTCGGTGCGGTAGTTGGGCCAGTACTGCTGCGATAAGGAATTGTTCATGGAAGCGGGGGCTAATGGAGTGCCAGGTGTGGCGACCTCACCTGAAACTGGGTGTCTGGGTAGTAGGGGAACATGTGCTTGCGGTCCCGCTGCTCCATGTAGTACTGCGACGCGGAGGCGTGGTACTGGTTGAAGCCGTCGTCATTGTACGGCCAGGGGGCCGTGTGCCGCTTGACCGCCGCCGAGGCGTCCGTCTCGAAGCCCGGGCCGGGCCGGATGGCGGGTATGTGCAGTGGCGCTAATTGGATGGACATATTGATGTCTGGAACAGAGCGAAAGTGGACTTTTAATATCGAGTCAATTTGAATAGTCTCCGCGTGGGAGAAACGCTTTTTTACGACTATTTAAGGGTACTTAAGGTAGATCGGGTAGATCTTAACTAACTTATCTATACATATTCCTTATTTTTCTAATTGTTTAATATTAAAAAGCAATTCTTTACTATTTATAAGACCACAAAACCCACAAAGAAACCTGCTAGGTCTTTAAGTCACAAAAAAGTTACAGATTTTGAAGTTCTTTAACCTAAGAGAATTTAAATAAATAAGTCTTAACTTCAAAATAAGTTTAAAAATATATGAATAAACCTGAATAATAAACTAAATAAAATACTACGGTGAAAAATGTTTTTTTCGTGCAATGTCTTCTTACAAAAGAAGAAACATAAATCCATAATGCTTCCTGGGTAAATAAATGTTTTAACTCAACATCTTCTTTATACATTGAAAAAGACTAGAACTCTAACTTCGTAATTTAATTTTCTTTTATATAGAAAATTATTATTGTTAATTCCAGTCTAAATAATTTTAAATTTAAACGACAAGAAGGAAATGAAAATATCGATATTTTTATAACTTTGTTGTTAAACATTTGTATTAAGTTAAATTCCAATAAAACATTTAGGCAAGAACATTTATAGAACCTGCCTTGAAATATTGTTATCACTTCCTCTATGGAACAGGGCAATGAATTTAACAAAAAATTTAATACTTCAATAGAATCGGCATTTCGGCAAAAAGAAATATATATTATTAATATTTTTCAACTCCCTGAAATCAAAAGTTCCTTTAGATTTACATCTTAGAGCTTAATCTTAAAGCCTTTAATTTCGAGAATAATTTGTTAGGTAAATGTTCAAGAGTTTGTTTTAAGATTAAGAACTTTTTTGTTACTCATGATAACTAGTTTTATTATTTTAAAAATTTTTGCTAAATCCTTAGAATATCCCTAAAAGATTTATTAAATATTCTCAATTTTTGTCTCTCTTCCTATGAAAGTTTATAACATATCCCCCATATTTAAGAAAGTAAAATAATTTCATAAGAAACTAAAGCTTGGACTTTTTAAATTCCTACAGTAATCAAAAGGAATTTCTCATTTCAATTTCCACAAGCCAAGTTTCACGCTTAAGGACTTTTCCGAATGTATCAATAAGGCTTCTTGCCACCCCTTCACTTCAAGGACCTCACCTTCCT
>VNJV01006507.1:0-25876 GCA_008042635.1 Drosophila nikananu
TTAATTTTATTCAAATCGGACCACTATATCATATAGCAGCCATAGGAATATATATATAAATTCATTAAATCCGTTCGCAACATTTTTCGCTCGAAACATTTCTCGTTCGCAACATTTTTCTTTCGCAACATTTACATTAAGTCAGTACCCGAGGAAACGAAAAAGTCAGAAGATTTTTCTTCTTCTTACTTACTGCAAGGGTATTTAAACTTCGGCATGCCGAAGTTTAAAAGCCCTTGCAGTAAGTAAGAAGAAGACATAAGATAAATGTTGCGAAAGAAAAATGTTGCGAGCGAAAAATGTTGCGAACGAAAAATTTGCGAACGAACTTAATGAATTTATATATATATTCCTATGGCTGCTATATGATATAGTGGTCCGATTTGAATAAAATTAAAAGCGAAATTCTGAAATAATACAAATAATCTATGCCTCAAATTTTATGGAAATATAAAATATGTTGAAAATTGGCCTAATTAGATTTTTTTCTCAAAAGTTTCTGATCGGTCCTATGACAGCTATATGATACAGTTATTCGATTCAAGAATAATACAAAATGGCCATATCTCAAATTTTATTCAAATATTGTAAAAATCGGACCACTATATCATATAAATGTCATAGAAATATATATAACAATTTACTTAGTTTGTTCGCAACAACTTCGGCATGCCGAAGTTAGCTTGCTTTCTTGTTAAGTTTAAACGTCCAGCTGTTGTAACTGTTACAATTACCCTAAATGAGTCCATAAAAACAGCAGTTATAGTTTTTAAATCTTTACCATTTTTATTATTTGATTTTTGATTTTACACTGTTTTTGTTGGGTTTTGTTTTGTGTTGTAAGCTTGACAATTTTGCGATCCGCTTTTGTTACAGGCTCTTTCTCCTTCTAACTTGTTTAAAGTATTTTTTATGTTTTTTGTTTGTTTGATTTTATTTACATTTGCGCTGAAAAGTGTAGCTTTTCATTGTCGCATTGTCATTAAACGTGTATATATGTATATCTACTTTGTCGTTTGTAATTTTCAAGTGTTTTTCCTTGTTATGAATCAAAGGCGTAAATATAACTATTTGCTCTTATTTATTTACAGGAAAGGTCAAAAAGCAAATTTCTTAGATGTAGAGGGACAGGAAAGAGAGAAAAGAACTTTTTGATTTTTAATTGGATTTGCGTGGAGGGGGAGAGAGTTGTGTAAGCTAAGCACAAAACTGTGTTTCTTGCAGGCTGAGCCCCAAAAAGATGGTGTTTGAGTGTTAATGTGGGTGCTGGTGGTGGGTGTATGTGTTCTACGCATTTTTAAAAATTCCTATAAAAAATATATAATTTCGTTTCTCACTTTTGAAAGTTTTTTACTTGCTACCAAATTGTTAATGTGACTTCGAAAAAATTTTTGTTGGCACCAAATTAAAAAATTAATTTTAACCGAAAATTATCAATGTAAGTATGTTAATTTGTTTTTGATTATAAAAGTTTAATTTGTTAAAGTACATTACTATTTTTATTTTAAATAAAAATTTTAAAAATATTTTACTTAGTGTTTTGTGGTCTTGTGTGTTTGTGTATGATGTATGTTTGATAAGATTATATCATTATGTAGACATAGACCCTACATTCATTAGAATAATTTTTTAGTTTCTCCTTTGAATATATCCATATATTCTGCACTTGGTAAACTTTTAGATTTATTTAAGTATTTAACTCTTTCACATTGGTGTTGTTGCTGTGGGGCCGTTGGTTGTTAGTGGTGTGTTTGCTGATGACACTGCGGCCTGACCTGTGGCTTACTTGTTGGGGATGTTGCCTATTTGCTGGTTCCTACATATAGTTAAAGAGATTTAGCCTAGAGATACACACGCCACTTATGTATTATGCCCGTATGCTTGTAATTTTAAATGTAAGTCCCATTATTCGGAGATGGGAAAGTCATCCGGGTCGGCATCGCCATCGGCATCGTCGTTCTTGCCCTCTAGCGATCGGTACTCATCCGAGTCCTCGCTTATGGCCGCCGAGGTTCCAATAATGGACATCGGTAGCATTGGCTCAACACTGAGGCTGGCAAGGACGCTAGTAGCACTTGCAGTGGGGGTTGTCGTTGTCACAGTTACGGGGGGATTTGCGGGCGGCACATAGATGGTAATGGCTTCCGGTTCCGGTCCTTCACCCTCCGCGTGTCGGATGGCCTGATTTGCGCTTGTTTCAGCCACAGGCGCCGCACTCTTCAGCACTTCGACGTGTTGGTGCTTTAACTCTTGTTCCTGTTCCTGTGGTGGTTGTGGTGTTGGTGATTGTGTTATTATATCAGCAGAGGCCAACAGTAGA
Source organism: Drosophila nikananu (assembly GCA_008042635.1). NCBI lineage: Eukaryota > Metazoa > Arthropoda > Insecta > Diptera > Drosophilidae > Drosophila > Drosophila nikananu. Next base: position 2,321 of record VNJV01006507.1, read on the forward strand.
TCCAACTTAAGTTTGCTCGATGCCGTTGGCTGCTCTGTTATCACAGACTGTGCTTGAGTTGCTGCCGTCGCTGAATTCGACGTCGTACTCCCTGCCGCCAGCTTTGATGTTGCGCCTGCTGCCGGTGCAGCTGCGCTGGCTATTGGCATGGGCAGTGTGCCTCCTCCGGCAACATGCAACTCATCCTCCTCGCTGACGCTAATGTAGCGACAGCGCTCGCTTAGCAGCGAAGCCGACTCATCATCCTCCTCATTTACGCTGGTAATGCTCACAGTACGCTGCTTGAAGCTCTGGTAGACGCTACTGCTGCTGCTGCTGTTACCGGGTGCGTCGATGACATCTCTGGGCGGGACAGAAGCCGTGGCGACGGACGAGCTGGCTATAAAAACAAACAAGAAAATCCCTTCTTCAATCCCTTTCCGGTGTTTACAAAATTATCAACTTACACTCTAAGCGCTCCCGCCGCGCTGTATTTCGCGAGGGCAACGGCGCCAATTTTATGCGATAGAACTTGGAGCCCCTGCTGACGCGATAGCGATTGTCATCCTGTAAAAAGAGGCACACACTTCATTCACATTTCATTCAAAATATAGAGATTTTATTTATAGAAAAATACCTTTCGCGCCTGGCAGTACTCCTTGTCGATGACCCGTCCAATGGCGTAATAGGGCAGCGGGATTTGATTCAGTTCTGCCACAGCCATTGAGGATTCCCCAGCGGGAGTTGGCCCTGCAGCCGGAGCAGTTAATTGTAGACCAGCCAAACTGTCAGCGTGGACGAAATAGAGAGTGAGCGAATCCTGCACGACCATAAACTGGGCATGGCGCATGCTCCATACCACAAAGACCAGATCGCCACGCGCACAACCCTCCAGGGCAATAGCCCTGTGACTGGAAGTGCCGCTAGACTTTGAGCGGGCCAGGGCACCACCCCCCATATTTAGGTCATATACAGAGCTAAAAGTAAACCAAACGATATAATCCATCTGATATCTTGATCTTAAAGAGCATCCATACCTCCTCATAGCCGCCACACTTGTCTCCATCTCCTGACGACGGTTCTTCTCCTGGCTGAGCTCCTCCTCGAGTCGACACTTATCCTTATTAAGATAGTCGATTTTCTCTTTCAACCAGCTGTTTCCGTCCTCGTTAGTGATCATTTCCAGACGCGTCTTCAGCTGATACGTCTCCTGAGTGAGGATCTTGTTCTGCTCGCGCAACTGATCCAGCTGACGCTCCTTATCTGCCAGCATGTCCTTAAGAATACCCACATTGGCCATCACAGATTCAGAGTTAAGTGGCAGGAGGCGCGACTGCCAGAGAGATCGCTCCGACTCGACGGCCTCGCTAATGGCGCGTTCTTTTTGGGCCATTAGTTCTTGGCGCTGCTGCGTTAGCAGATGATCAATGTCCACACCAGCATTGCCACTAGCCACACTAGCACTGCTCGTCGGCCGCTCCAGCTTCTCTAGGCTGCTGTCCGACGGCGAACGCTCCATGGAGGTCATCAGTTTGAAGCGGCACCGCAGCGACTCCAGTTCCGTTTTGTGCTCATGAATGAGCTGCTCCCGGGCTTGGGTCACCGCTGCCTGTTTCTCTTGCTCTGCCAGCTGAAGCTTCAGACGCATCTCCTCCAGCTGCTCCGTTGATCGCTGCTCGCGCTCCTGACACTGCATTCTCAGCACATTAAACTTGTCCTGCAAGAGATGCAGCTCGGATTGCAGCTCATCCTGGTACCCAGCGGCATCACTGCGAAATGCGCTCAAATTGGAGCGAGCTTCCGAGAGGCAGGCCCGCGCTAAATTAGACATATCTTCCATGGCGTTGCGCATAGCCTGCAGGCTGCTGCCATTTTCCTCCGTCAAAGTCCCAGCACTCAGCATTAGCCGTTCCTCGGTGGCGGTGGATTGAGCAACATGCTCCACCAAACTGTTGGTTGTTGAAGTGGCCACACACTTGGACGTGGAGCTAAGCTTCTCGAATTCCGTTTCCGTATCCGTTTCACAGTCAGATGCCGTTGCAAGCGCCTGCAGCTCTGCCAATCTGGGTGCTGCTATCAGTGGGCCATCCTGCTCTGGCTGCTGTTCCAGATCCGGGTCCAGCTGATCCTGCTGCTGGTTGCTGGTGCGCTGGACAAAGAACTCTATCACAGGCTTCATGTCGGGCAACTGCAGCTGGCCAGCCAATTCCGGTAGCTGCGATGAGAGCAGCTCCATGTCTGATCGACTGAGTGGCGGCAGCCGCGTATCAAAACTCAGCGGATGTTCGTTCGCGAAGGCGGGCGGCATATCCCCCATGCCGGGAAATAGGATATTAAGGAAGTGGCCTTCAAAGCTCGCGTTAAATTCGGTCCTACGGCGCAACTCTTCGCTGTGAATGCGGTCAAAGTCAACGGACAGGCGGGTGGCCCACTGACGGAACTCATCCGAGAATATCTTACGGCGCACAACTTCTGCCACGGCAGCCACATAGGTGCTTGGTGCCCGGTGGATTTGCTCAATAATGCTAATGTGGCGCTCGGCACGCCGCAAACATCGATGGTTGAACAGCAGCCTATTATCGAATTCGCTCATTCCATTCTCGATCCATACAATCCGCCGCAGGCGAGTGTGCAGATTCCACCCTAGCTCGTCCTTTGAGTTCGCAATGCAGCGGCAGTACTCTCGGATTTTTGTATGATTCTCCAGCATCACCTGTAGCTGGGAACGGTGCGACAGGCAGAGATCAGGCAGGACGGAGTTGTCGCGAAGATTCTGAGCCCTAGCCTCGTTTTGCTGCAGAGCCAGAGCCTGCTCCTTCTGATCGTTCACCATCTTCTTGATGCGAAACTTGAACTCTTCCAGCTTGCACAAGCGGTCACTGAGTCCCTTGATCTCTTTGACCTCGCTTTGGTTAGCCATCTTGATGATCTGCTTGACCTCCTCCTTGAGCTTCTCGTAGATTTCAGCACTAAAGATGTCCAGACCCTGCATGCACTCGTCGGACATGAGTTGCAAGGCACTGCGGTTGCCTTTCGAGCTAATCCACTGCAGCAGATTAAGGTTAGGGCGGCGCGCCAACGAACTGCTGCTGGTTGAAGTCTGGGAGACGCGTTCCTGCTGCTGCTCACCAGTATCCTCTTCATCATCGCCCATCTTAAGTTTTTTGTTGGGCGAATCCGCCTGTGAAGATTCGGAGAGACCGCTTCCTGCCGGCTGTTGCGGCACCAACTGCTGCTGTTGCCCCTGCTGCTGCTGGGTGGTAAATACATCATCGTTGTCCAGCAACTCGTCAAACCCATGGAAATCGGCCTCGGCCAGAGACATGAGGGCCGGGAGAATTGGTATTCTGCCCAGCTGCTTGAGATCATTGGCAAAGTTGTGCAACAGCTCCAGCTGTTGCTCGCGCTTCTGAAGATGCCGATCGAAGGAAACGCAAAAGTTATGGAAGCGCTCGCCGAACTCATTTGTCAGATCCTCCATATTAGCTACAACAGCTGACCAGCCCTGCTGTTGGAGGTGCTGTTCGTGCACCAGTCGCTCGCAAAGCGCCTCTTCCTTTCGGGCAAGTTCACGCATATGCTGCGCCAGTTGAGAACGCTGGCGTACTGTTTCCAGAGCAGGCGGCAGGCGGTGGCTTTCCTCCACCTGGCGACGCAGCTCAGCATCCGCATCCGTGTTGGATATCGTAGGCGCAGGACGCTCATCGCCCGTGAGGAACATGTAGATGGGATTCGTGTCTGTGCCCGCCGAATAGCAAGACACCTGGGTGGAGTGAGTTAACATCTCGCCGCCGCTTACCAGCAGCACTATGTTGGCGGAGGGGATGTTGTGCAGCTTCTGGATGGTCTCTTTTAGGTTCTCCACCGATTGCAGGGCGACGTTCATGTCGAAGCTCAGCATGCGGCCGACATCCACGTGGAACACGTACAGCATCATGGAGCTTTTTTGGTGATGCCGCTAGCTTCTCAACTTGGCTCCCGTTTTTTTGGAGGGGGTACTCCCGCTCCCGCTCCCACTCCCACTTCTCCTCCTCCTCTTTTTGCTCCTGTCGTGTCACTTATGGTTTGGCAGTGCTTTTGAAGAACTTAGTAGCGTTCCCTCATCTGTCCGTCTGCTTGTACTTCTGGTCCTACTTGGGGGCGCTGGTACTTGTACTCGGTTATGTGTGTGTGTATGATGAAGCTGAAAGATACAAGACAAACACAATAATGATCATTTAGCTACACAGTTGTAAATTTATATAGATTTAAATTCTTTGACGGCTTTAAGATAAAGCCGCTCAATTTAAGCAAACAAAAATTAAAAGGTACTCCTATATTAAACTATATTAAACAATGCCACCTTCTAACGAGGGGAGGTAAAAGTGACGATAATACTCACAGCTTATTTCGTGCAGAGGTAAACTTGATATTAAAACTCGTATATCTGCCAAACTATACGAGGTATCAACAAAATTTAAATGACTTTTGGCAATAATTAGGGCACTTCATTATTTTTAAACTCTTTTTAAATAACGCTTATATCTTAAAAATACTAAAAATACTGCCTTTTTTGATGTCACAGCTGAAATAAGCCGGATGCCTCCATACACGACCAAGACATGACATTAGTTTCACCGTGCTTGGCCGTAGGCTTACCATATTTGATCTATAGCTTGGTATAGGTTGGCGCCGAACTTTGACAAAAACTATTTTTAAGGATGTCATTAAACAGCAGGGCCACAAAAAATATTAAGTTTAATAAAAACTTAAGAATTTAAGTTTCTTTCGCGAAATAAGCTGTGCCATCAAAAAAGGCAGTATTTTTAGTATTTTTAAGATTTAAGCGTTATTTAAAAGAGTTTAAAAATAATGAAGTGCCCTAATTATTGCCAAAAGTATTCTTAACATAACTGCATTTAAATTTTGTTGTATTTTGGCAGATATACGAGTTTTAATATCAAGTTTACCTCTGCACGAAATAAGCTGTGAGCCACTGTATATAATGTGCTCATTTTATTAACAAAATAAATTATAAAGAAATTTAGCTAGTTCCTATGTAAACACGCTGGTAAGTAATCTATCTCTTGTTTCAAGGTTCGATAAAAACAGGCCGCACAAAGATCTCTCTATTGATGATTGTTTACAGAATTGAATTCATGAATATATTCATTCAGAAAACAAACTAATTCGCTGAACCCAAATAACATTTATCAAGATTCAAAAATTAAAACAAAAGAAAACCTGTAAAAATAGTTAATAGATTAAAAGTGATATTGATTTATAGAGTTGTCCACTTGATTTAAAAACAAACATTCTGTTCTTTCGCAAACTTCATTTGACGAACCTCAATCGTCTCTTGCAAACATCTCCCTCTTGTAGCTTTCCCTTTTCATTTGTTGTGAATTAGCACTGTTGCTTAATTATTTATCAGCGGTGATTGAGTTTCTGACTTTCTCATTGTATTCTAATCCAACGCGTGCACCTCTCGTGCACCTTCATGTAGATTATAATTACTAGCTTAGCTATTTAAAAGCCGTTGGATTCTTTTTGGAGCTCTCTTCGGATTCAACAAACAGCTGTTAGACAACGCGACGCTGCTCTTGCGGGAGACAAAAAGCGGTATGGGTTCAAATGTTAATGACTAACTGGGCCATTTCCGAGTCGCAATAAAAAATTGAGAGTCAAGCGAGCGGGCGAGCATATGCCCAGACTCTTATTCAATTTAATTTTTATAATTTTGTTTACTGTTTACGCCTAGCAGACGGCTTTCGGTTTTGGCGATAACGCGAACATTACAGGAAAAGCGGAAAAACGGAAACACACTTAGCACACGCGCACTTAACTTTACTTAATTCTATTTTTGCGAGGCAGTAAACAACAACATCAACGTGGAACGTGTTATCAACGCACCTTGATTTAAACAAGTCTAGACTAGCGGGCGGATCGAAAACAAATGAGTGAAGCGAACAGCGGAGAAACGCAGAGATACCGTGAGCGGGTGAGAGAGCGCCGCACGTGTGCGCCGATCGTACCTGCTCAAAGTGTGTGTGAGTGGGATGGAGCGAGGGAGGTAGACGCTGCGCATGTGTCCAATGCCAGCTCCGACGTTACCGCAGCAGTGTTTCCCGCGTTCTAGCGGGAAATAAGCTAATTTTAAGTGGAAACCAGCTTACTAAAGGTAGAAAAACTGTTTTCCGGGAAAAAATCGAATTTCTCCATATTTAAAACTAATTCGAACTTTACTATTACCTATATGTATGGGTTCAATGAATAACCACATCTGAAATGCATATATATGTATGTATGTATGTACATACATACATAATTTGGTTAGCGGGGAATTTTTTTTGTTAAAAGCGAATTTCTAGAATAGGACTGCCCACGCCTCACACTCGTTTTACCTGACTGCGATCCTTTTTTTTACCTAAGCGATTTTCATAATTTTATTAAACGTTGACTTGTAAATTTTCAAGGTAATGGAATTTTCTCAAAATTTTCCATTGTTAGTGAATACATGTAATGGTACACCGTTTTATACATCTGTCAAAATTACCAGAAACGATTAGAAGAGTCTGTAAAATTAAGGGAGATCTTGCCAGATTCTCTTTAATAAACTGATGAAATAGCCCACTGGAGCTGATAGACACAAAGCAATTACTGCTGGCCGCTTAATCATCGATGACATCAAAGTGCAATAATCAAGGGCCCGCCAGTCATGGGCAAAATCACCTGAATGAGCAATCAAGCCCCATAACTGATATGAACTTATCAAACTTATCAATAGTACGGCTTGGATTACCCGAGAATATCTGGTATACCTGTTTAATAGGCGTAATCTTCAAAGAGAAGGGTGAACTTCTGTTATTATTAGTGGTTATTTTCGGTTAATTAACCTCTTACTGCGATAATTTGAAATAAGTTGTATTTTACCTTACTAAAAATTTTAAAATAGAGAGAATCTTTAAATACTCTTTATAAAAAAAGTAGCAGACCTTTGTTCAACGGTAACATCAAATCTGTTCAGACGTCGTATAAGAAGCTTGAAGTAGAAGGAGAAGACGAAACCCTGAACCAAAGCAAAGTGAAGTGAACCCCTCTCCTGCATCCAGATGATTACAAAGTGTCAGAGTTTATCAGCGCAAAACACAAAAATAATTCACTTTCCTTTCACATTGCCAGGGAAACGGCAGACACATAGAGAGAAAGAAATAGGACACGGATATGTAAGGGAGAGTAGACAAACTGCAATTATTGATAAATGTCAGCATGATTTGGTTTCTGCACTTTGTTTACAGATGTACATTCATAAAGAAACAAGCAAAAAAATATACAAGAGAAGGTACGATCAGCTGATTTCGGTTGCAATATCGATATTCGATAATCAAAACTGAACTGCAACTCATTTTCATCATTTCCCCTTTTACTGCTGCTTCTTTTCTCCTTCTTGCTCTTTCTCCAATTATGGCTTCGTCTCACTCGCTCACTCAGCTGTTGTTATGTTGTTTTGGCCTCCACTTTTGTTTCATTTTCTTTCTTCTTATGCACACTCTCTTGCAATTAACAAGAAAAAGCTCACAGATACAGATACAAATGATGTTCTTGTAAAATATGTAAATTATGGCAATTAATTGCAATTTGGCTCAAATTGGTGCTCACCACAATAACAATGCGCGAGGGTTGCTGACGTTCAAAAAAAGAAAATGGCAGCAGGTGTAGCTGCATTCGGTATAGCGTGATGGAAGGGGGGGGGACGAGTTGGCAATTGGGTAAAATTTATGCAGTAAAAGGGCATCGTGGTGCCCTGGTATGGATGTGCATTAAACTATAACTAACTGTTAATTAAAACCATACCCCACTTTCATTCACACTCACCTTATAATCTTTAATCAATTTTCACAATGGTAGGCGAGTGTGATGTGTAAGTGTATTGTTGCCTGCGCGTCTGTGTGTTTTGGTTTTAATCAATTGTAAATGGGCACTAACACAAGCGCTGCAAATTATTTTACATCAGCTGTGCCTGTATTTGTCTGAGTTTGCTTGTGCTTGTGTGTTTTTATTTGAGCAACAGCAACAACAACAGCAATTGCACAGACTCTTCCTCTTTATATTCGCTGGTCTTCTGCTCCCTCTCTTTCAACGCCAGCGAGCCTGTGTGTGTTGTTTTATTCCCCTTATTGCCTTCCACGATTTTCTTATTTATTTTGTGTGGCTCTGCTTCTGTCGCTGCTTCTTTTTCCGCCTGTTTATTACTTATTACTTTAAAAGCTATTTTCGTTGCGTATCAAATGTGCAAGTGTGTAAAAAACCATTTACTCGCGCTTCCTTTAGTCTTAGATGTCCATCAATATTTTGCATTTAAATTCAGCCAGCCATTTGCTTCGTTTCTTTTTATATTTTTGGAGCTTTTTCGCTGCTTGCTTCCCTTCTTAGTTTATTTTCTTTGTCTATCACAATTGCGTTGTTGTTGCTGCTGCTGTGGGTGTTGTTGTTGTTATTGTTGGGGCTGCTTGCCTATGCCTTTTGTTTTTTGCAGCTTGTTGTTGTTGGCAGTTTTTATTTCATGTCAATTTTTCGGCATTTACACGTAGCGGGCACGAGCGCCGTTTGGGTGTTTGGAATCACACAATTTCACCCGCGCATATTGTAGCTTTCCTTGGATTTATAATGAAATTGAATGGTATAAAAATTAAATAACGCACTTCGTTTTTGCCTTTGCTTTTGCCTCGCGATGTGAGAATGACAACAGATTTTTAAATCGATAACGATAACGGAGCTAGAGGCGAGCCGTTTTGCGGTGGTTACAAACTGTGACTTGTAAAACAGTTCTATTGACTTGGAAACTCGTATATAATTTAAATAATATTTTTATTAGTTTGGGAATATACGTCTTAAGATGTCGCCCGACAAAAGTCTGTAGTTATGTATATCTTTTCCATGTTCATTTATTTTAAACAGATAGACCTTTTTCTTGGCACTCCAAAACAGCATAGTCTTTTTACCGTTTCATAGTTTTCCGATCTTACTGAATATTCTGTCATTTATTCTAAAAGTTATCGGCACCTGTTCCCATACAAAATTTGTATTACAAATCGCTCTTTCGATATCTTTAGTCATTAACAACCCAAATGCCTCTGAAAATATCAACTGAATTGTATAATAAATCAACGCTTAATAATAGGTCCAGCCGTCTAAAATAAATAAAGATTGTATAGAAGAATAAAACAGGTATATCCTTGTCTTTTTAGTAATTAAAGCGATATATTTTACAGACCCAGAGTTTATATGGAAACATATGTTTCCAGCTGGCAATCAAGAAGCTAAATCTACTAATGATTGGTAGTTAATAAACTCCCTCAATCAAAGCTGCACTTAAATTGGGCAAAATGATAAAATTACGAAAAATATTTTTGAACATCTGTTCCATTCAAACTTACCTTTCGACATATTTATTTATTTGTATGCGATATATTTAGAAATATACCCAAAAAAAAAGCAGGACAACGCCTAAAAAATCTTAACAACTGTTGAAATAATCGCAATAATAAATTTTTGTTTTTGTGTGCTGGCGATAAAGTACCCCAAACCACTTTACTCAATTAGTCATTGGTCCATCTCTAATTGTATTTCTCTTAGCAATCCTATCGAAAGTCGCGCATCTTCAGCGAAAAGTGCAAAAATATTAATTCAAAGAAGTTTTATATTTTTAGAAAATTGCGAAGCATCCATTCATTAAAAGTCAAAGCATTTATTACAATTAAGTAGCATTAGCAGAGATCAAAGGTTAAGGCGACCCACCAAACCCCCACATAATCCGACAGACGCGAACTTAAATTCACCTCCTCACAGCCACACACACACAGACCAATCCAATGAAAGGGTCACGGGCGGCATTTCAGTTCTTTTTCATTTTTCTGGGAGTTCTTTGAGATTTTTTCCATAGCCGTAGTTTAAGTCTGTATATTTGGTAAAAGCAACACAATATTACTTTCTGTATTTTGCCCTCCATTACATTGGTTAACCCGAATCAATAAAACCAACCACACCTTTACAAATGATCAACATTCAGAGCATAGAAAATGTGTCAGATTGCACTCCGCTTTACCTGCCGCACAGCTTGTACCTCAAGCCGGTGGCCAAAATGCAAATCTCCGTATCTCTGCCGACGATCAAGTCCGGCAAATCCGTGTCCAATCTGGAGATAATGGACAAGCTGGGCGTCGAGCTCAAGCCGGACAAATTTTTGCTTCTTAAGGTGTGTTATAATCTCTATATTTGTTGTATTTCTTTAACATTACATATATTTAGGATTTATTCTCTAAAACTATTGCTTCATAAATACTTTTTTTACTTCCTATTTTTTCATTATTAAAACAGGTTTCCAAAAGCACAGTTAACACCATACGTCTGGAAGCGGAACTGGATGATCGCAAACGCCTTCGATTGGCCATTCAACGCCTGGATGGCGTTTCTCTGCGCATCACCGGCTTCAGTGAATCTTTCCGGGTACGCTGCACCGAATCGAAAGATGAGTTTCCCACGCGCCACGACTGGGACTCGTATTTTCGAGATGCCCGGAACATGGACGAAATGAAGGCGGGGGAACGGCCGGACACCATTCACCTGAGTCACCTGCCCATTCGTTGGTTTTGTCCACGGCACACTGAGCACGAGGAGCAGGTCAAGCCAAGCGAGGGCATTTTCAGGCGCATCTTTGAAAAGTTTGGACGTGTCCGCGCCGTGGATATACCTATCTGTGATCCTTATCGGAAGAGCATGCAATCGGACATCAGCGGCATGCGAACTTTTAGCTTCGAGCAGGATGTTCTCTTCGAAGCGTGAGTTCTTGGCGAAACTACTTTTTGTTTAATCCAGGGTTAAGTTTATCATTTATGTACAATTTTTTCTTACAGATATGTCCAGTTCGAGGAATACTCCAGCTTTGTACGGGCTATGGACGAGTTTAGGGGAACTAAGCTCGTCCGCAAGTTTGTAGATAAAACCCAGGCCATCAACATTTGCGTAAACTTCGACAAGCAAAAGCATCTAAGCGATTTGCACCTGCAGCGACGGGAACGCATGCGAAAGAAGTGCATCGCAAAAGCTCAGGCCGAGGATGAGGAGCGAGAAAAGTTAAAGAAGCAAAAGACCGAACAGTTGGAACGCGAAAGGTTTGACAATAACATTGAGTTTGGATGCGGAAATAGTAAACAAATGCAAACTATGAAAAAATATAAAGAAATGTTTGACATTTTTGCTCAACAGTTTATCACAGTTTTTTGTTTGTTAATATTAAAGTACTTTTTATTGAATACTGTTTTCCGTTTCCTGACATCTTGCATTTATAATTATCATATGCTTCCCACCTGGGCAAGGTGGCGAGCCTTTTAGCCAACCGTTCTCTGTATTTTCTAGACGAACAGTTAACAAATATTTATTATGCATAATATCAAATACAAAATCAAATGCAAAACAAAAAAAAACGCAATATTGCAACAAAAATTTACAGGCAAAAGCAAGAAGAATTGAAATTAGCAGAAGTGGAAAAACAGCGTGAACGTGAGGAAAAGAGGAAAGAAAAGCATCTGAAAAGAATCCAGGAGCGCGGCCAGGTGGAGATCTCGCAAAAGATACGCGTCGAAGAGCGCAAACTGATGATAGCCCAACGCAAGCTGGAGAGCATTCGCACCCTAGAGAAGCTATTCGAGCGGATCCAGGTAAGGCATTATTCCGATTCTGTTTAAATTTAGAGAAACAGACCGCGCTCTACAACTAGCCGATCGATTTCTGCTACGCATGCAGAGGCAATAGACGCCTATGTGAGCACAAGTATTGTCCCAGTACATCAAAAGACGACAGTAAATCAAAACAAAGTTCAGGTCATATATACGCTACCATCCGCACACTCTTGATCCATGATCCGTGTGCCTGCATATGCATATTTTTAAATGTGTGCGTCTTACCCATCTTGAAATTGTTGCCGTTTTTATATAGCATTACCTGGGAAATTTGGATATCAACTTAAAATAAAACTTAAATAAAGGCGGACGCACAACTCAAAGGGGATATCAGCATCTGCACCTTCACTGCATTGAAAATCGTTAGTTTAGCGCTACTAAATTAATTTAAAACTGGTTCTTACTTTACAGCTCAAGCAAAAAGACAGGAGCCGTCGGGCGAAGCAAGATGAAGCTAAGGACATCCTACGTGGACGTCTGGTAGAAAAGTACAAGGCTGCAACAGAGAAACTCGTTTGTGATCAGCGCAAAATCGTGCAGGACATCAAAAGCAATACTCCTTTAATGGGTCTCCTGAAAAGCAAGTCTAAGAAAAGCTCGGCGGCTCTAGATGCCAGCAGTGATGACGATGCGGTGGCGGCGTCTACCAAAAGACAAAAGACGATCAACGGCGTAGCAGGCTCAAAACAGTCTGAGGACGCCAAAGCCGACACTTTGAATCCCCTCAAAGCGGTTGCAGCTATAGCTGCTGGTGCTGTGCCTGGCGGACCAGGTGCATACAGTGCCGAGGTAGCCAGCGAGTGGATGCAGTCTCTTTCAATGTTCGGTTACGGGATGCCTGGTGTCTTCCCCGGAGCGTTGTATCGACCGCCGGCACCGTTCCCGGTCTCCAGCAACTACCGTGGTTTCGCTCCACGCCTCCGGGGTCGAGGAAGGGGTCGCGGCAGCGGAATTCGAGGCAGCCGAAAAAGATTTGATTCGTATTACACTTACAACGATCGGTATACTGACGAGGAGGATAATGGTTACTATCACAAGTCATCGCGTGTCAGGTACGATTTTGGTTCGTTTATGGAAAGTACAACTGTTAAATATTACCATCAAATTCTAGGAATCGCTCACGTTCAAATTCATCATACTCTAGAAGTCGAAGCCGTTCTCGGGGTCGCCGGTAAGTATTCGGGCCTAGAGAATAGATTAGCAAGTGTTTTATATTTTAGTATTGTTTGTCGTTCCAGGCGTTCTCAGTCGCGCAGTCGGAGTCGCAGCCGCTCTCACTATCGGAAATCGTCGTATTCATCACGATCGAGGTAAGGAAGAGAAGCCTTCACAAAGAATACCATATGGTATAATTCGAATACCCTTCCAGACGCACACACAGTCGATCTCATTCGCGTAGCCGTAGCAAAACACCGTCACAGCGTAAAAACCGCAAGCTGGCTTCCACTCGGCGTTCCCGGTCAATCAGTTACTCCAGATCGCGGTCTCGATCCCGTTCTCCCTCCCGTAGGCGCTCTAGTACTCGGCGGGAGCACCACAGCAGCCGCCATCGCAGCCGAAGTCGAAACCGGAATCGCAGTCGCAGCCGCACATCACCCAATGATGTAAAACTGGAGGCGGACAAGCTGGTGGCTTCTGCGGAAAAAATACAGCGAACCATCGAACAGGCTACTAAGGACCGAATGCGGGAAGAGGAGCGCGAGATTAAGCAGAACTTCCGACGGCAGACGCGCAGGGATAGCCATAATAGTCACGGAAACCACATAGATGGGGAACTGCCACCAGAGAACGAAGAACGGCACGACAACAGCAGCAATCGCGACAGCCGCCGCGATTCAGCCGCCTGAAGTATAATGTATTCATAAGCATAGTTAGCATAGGAGTTCGAGAAATAAAATGATCAAAGTTTTCCCAATAATTGTTGACTGATAGCCTCTCTAAAACTTCTCCGAAAGGATCAGTGAATGATAATAATTTTAACGAGTTCTTATTTCTTTAAAAAAACTATTTAAAAGTTAAATTATACAATCTTTTTGTTTTACTATTTACGATCTGTTTCTTTTAATATAAATCCATTTATGCATTTTGAAGCAAAAGAAAGTGGGTCGGCGGGGACAAGAAGTATTGGAAGATGCAATTGGAATCAGTACCGCCTGTTGTTGTTACGGCCTCGATTCCTGCCGCCAATGCCAGTGCCTCCTCCTCCTCCTCCACCTCCACCAGAAGCGGAATTATTATTGCCACGCCGGCGACGCTGGCCACCATTATTTCCACCCTTCTGGAATTCGCGATCCCGATCGTTAAAGTTATCCGAGTTATTGTTGTTAAATCCGTTGGATCCATTGCCATTATTTGACCAGGGTGCATTGGAAGCCCAGGGATTGGGTCTGCCACCCCCAGGCTGATCTCTGTCGCGGTCCCGTGCTTCCGTCCTGTCGTGCTCTCTCTCGCGATCCCTTTCCCACTCCCGCTCCCTTTGGTCCAGCGGCACCTGCTCATCCACAAACTCAGTGTTGGGATGCTGAGCCTTCAGAGCGACCAGCGAGGACAGAAAGGGTTTCTTGAGGAGCAGCATCTCCCGGACACTGACCAATTGAGCATTGTGTTGTCGTGGCTCAAAGCGCGATTTTTTTGCGGGCGGGGAAATACCGTCTCCTCGGGCCTCCACTGTAGGGGAAACTGATCGGGAACGATCCGGCACTGGGACCACATCGTTCAGCTCCTCCAGTTTGCCGGCATCTATATACTTGTTGAGGAACTCTGCGCCCTGTCGTATAGCTGCCATCAGTCGAGAGTCTGGATGGACCCGTATGAAACGACTGTACACTAAGACGCCGACTATTGTCTGGGGATCAAGGCCATTAAGCATGCCACTGCCTACGATGCCCTCCATTGTGTTCTCGCTAATCTGCTGGTGGTTCAAGCCGCTTGTCGAGTCCTTGGCCTCGCGGGCGGCCAGCTCCTCGTGTATGCTGAGCACGCTGGGGTCGTCCGCTCGCCGGGGACCTGCCCAGTTCACCTGGAAGTTACGTGGAATGGGCTTGCTGTAGGGCACCTTCTTTTCTCGATCACGATCACTCAAGGCTCGGCTCGGATCCAAATCCAGGCCAGGAATAAAGCCCTTGTCGGCGGTCAAGCTTTCGGTGAACTCAACCCTGTCCTCGGGCCCCATTCCGGGGATAACGGCGTCATCTGCAATAAAATCGTTATTTGTCTAACTGATGATTTACTGACTTTTAATAACCCACCGTATTCACACTCGTCCAAAGCAGCCAAACTGGCAGGCAACGTGTTCAGATTGTATTTGTCTCTCATCAGATCTCCCGGTCTGTTTCTCGTCCAGAACTTAATGGTGTGATCGTTGGAGCCGGAACAAAGTATGTGGCCCAGCGGATGCCAGGCCAAAGTCCATACAATGCTATCATGCGCTGTTTCTACGCAACCAATTTCCTTGTCCGTTCTAAAAGATAAAAATATTGAATAAAACATGCCTTCCAGCATCATTACCAGCCACAATGCCTACCCAACGTTCCAGAACAGAATAGAACCATCAGAGCCGCCGGAGCAGAAGAGACCCTCGTGTATGGGATGCCAGGAAACTGAGCTTGCCTCCTTTTTGTGGCCCCTAAACACCTGAACCTCCTCCCGCAGATTGCGGATGTCGAAGAGCTTCAGTAAATGGTCTCTGGAAGCGGTGACCAACCAGTTGCCGTTGTCATTCCACTTCAGATCCATCACAGTAGATTTGTGGGCATGCCTGAAATAAAAATTCAATGTAAGAAATCTCCATACAATAATATATCACACTTGTGACATCCTTTTATTTATAATTGCTGTGCAATGCAATTTTACGCAATTTTAGTCACACTGCTCTTATGTTAATAAATTTTTAGAGAAGGTTTTGCTTTTATACTTACAATGTAGCCAAAGCAATACCGCTTTTGGGATCCCAGATCTTGATGGGCTGCTGGTTATCTTTGCTGCCGCTCACGATCATTCCCTTGTGCGGATGCCAGTGTACACACTTCACGTCTGCTCCGTGTCCTTTAATGAAAACACAGTTAATTAACCCGAAGGGTTCTTGAGGGGTTCTTATTCCCAGAACTTACCCCGCAGCACTCGCTCCTCCTGGCAGCGCATAAAGTCCCAGATCCTTAGGGTTCCGTCGTCGCTGCCGCTAACGAATTTGCTGTCCGTCGGACTAAAACTGCGTTTGGTTTGGATTGCATTGAAGAATTTTTAGAAATACGTAACAAAACACGAGTTGCGACGGTGATTATGAAAATGGATGATATTCAGCGGTAAAGAGAAATAAAATAAAGTTAATGTTGTTGAATACTACGTTTTGTAAGCCCTTTTATAGTACAACTATAATATACATGTAAATCGCGGTCCGTTACTATTTTGACAAAGAATATTACGGCATGAAATTTGGTTAAGGAATGTTGGAAACAATATATTTATTCTTGATTGAAATTTTTACGATGGTTTCTTTGAAAAAATGTATAAAGTAAACTAAACCTTAACACTCAATAAACGATTTAAAAAATAAATTAAACCTTATTTTAATTAGTTGAAACAAGATTCGATTGACCGCAGTTTCAGCATTGGCGCGAAATTTGTATTATTTTGAGATATTGAAGTTCATTCCCGGTGACTTGTGTGTTTTCTGCCAATGGAAATACTTTGAGATACTCTCGCCAGATGAATATGCCCATTATTCGACAAAATTGATCGCCTTGAGACTTTTTAGAAAGAAAACACTCGAACCCCCGAATTTGAGAACCAACAAGGTGCAAGGTTTTGCATTTTTATTATTATATTTCTGTTGATGATTGTGGCGCCGCGGAAATAAAATGGTGCAAAAGTTTCTTTTTTAGTCTCAGCCAGTTGCTTTTATTGTTGTCTTTTGCATTTCAGTCTTTTTAACTTAAATTCATTTTATTGCTATCACAGTTCACAGATCACAGGAAAGAGTTTGATGCTTACAACGATAGATGGAACTGTTAAACTCTGCCAGCCAGGTGGTGGCCAGGAGGAAAACCTAAGCTCTGAGTTGGCATGTTGCTAAAATTGACGGCTTTATTGACATTTATTTAATTGCAACAGCCCTGGGAGGAAACCGGATCCACACTACGCTGATAGATAATTCAAAAAATAACACCCTTGCTACGCGTATAGCTACGGAAACTAGGAAACGAACGCGGCTCTGGCTATCGTTTTTACTCTGCCTTGTTTGACCAGCTGCTACAAAATGGTAAATACAGGCGATAATTACAATTAAATGGCTATACCTTATTCCCCTAATCGCCTCCTTGTGCGCCTGGTACATCTTTACGTTGTTCATGTTCGATTGCCAGTATTTAACATAGCCGCCATGATCTCCCGTTACCATCCAGCTGTCGTTGTGTGACCACACCATGGTACGCACCGAAATGTCGTGGGCCTGCGTTATATTTTCAATATATTAGTGTTGATTATATTTTATCTCCATCTGGCTGTGATACGAACCTGCAGAATGGTCTCAAAATTGAAGGTCAGTCCGTTCCATAGCGTAAATTCGCCCGAACTAGCCCCGGTAACCAGACGTCTGCCTTCCGGTGTCCAGGCGAGCGTAAAAATGGGGCAGCGCATCTTATTCGTGGCCGTTTTCACGAATCTGGTAGTCACAGCATTTGAAGGATTATCCAGGTAGCTAGACGGTGGCAGCATATGTGGCACGTATATGCTATCCGGCTGCAAAGCCAATCGATCCCGATGATCACGTTGCCACAGTCGATTCTGCGAAGAGTTATCATTAAAGAAAATCTATTAGTATTAGTTGGAAAACAATACCTACTATAAAGAGAAATAATATCTCAAAAAGTCTTAAATTCTTTAGGGATGTACATATATATGTACCTATGTATTTTGTTCCTTAGTGCATAATTTAAGAGATTCATAGAGCACATTACCTCCAACGCCTTAATAATAGACGCATTGTAGTCTACAGTCTTTCGCATCACACTCTTTCGCAGTCGCTTGCCATCAAAGTCGTCTTGGGACATGCCGAAAGGTCTCTGGAAACCGCCCGGCATGAAGGGCTTGAATTGGTTGTACCCATGTTTATTGGAGCCATGATGCGGATGGTAATGCCTGTGGTGCTGGCCGCCCATCGATGGCGGCGGGAGCGATGTAAAGTTGGTAGCTAGCGCTGATGGCGCCGTCAGCAGCTGCGGCGGTGGCTGCGACACGTCCATGCCGACTTATGAATCACTTTTACTCCTCTTCCACCAAAAGGAACCGCTTTCGCTACGCGTGCAAAATAAATTTTCTTCGCACGCACACAATCGCACGAACACGGCGGCAAGCGCGATGCTCGAATTAGATGGTTTGCTTCGGCTCAAATATCCGCTGTACTTACTCGCTGTCCTAAAGTTCAAAAATTTGCCTTGCCTATCAGTTGGAAATAGCCTACGTTGAACTTGATTAAAAACTATTTGTGACAAGACGCGTTGAAAAATTAATGCTTTTGTCGAACAACGCGACTCGACTATCGAGCAGTCACATTGAAACGCGTGCGTGTTGTTAACGGCCAGTCACTTTCTATTAGAACTGTAATAGCGTATTTACACTACCGTACTGATGCAAAAATGTATAAATAACAAAAATATCAAGAAGAACAGCATTCCAATATTTAGTGAAATATTGCCAACAAAAGGTGTAAGTCATTGCCAGGTCAAAAAAAAAAAAACAGTTGTGATTTTGTAAGCGAAATTAATCAACTGTATTTAGGAGGATTTAAAAAAAGCCGTTTTAAAACAGTGAGAGAGAGTGAGAGGTCAATGGTTTAGAACGCCTGTTTGTGAGCCCCCTTAAAAAGGGTTGTACGCAATGATAGAGTACTAAGATTACGCATTGCGCAGGTCCGTTATTCGTGCTCAATGACGTCACAAGGCACTGATATTGCCTTCATACAACAACCATTTCATTGAGTACCAGTGCTCTGTGACGTAGATGTGCAGAACGAAAAAAATTTCGTTTCGTGTTTGCGCATTTCCGAGAGAAAAAACAACTGGTTTTTCTCAATTTTTTTGTTATTTTCATTTATGATGTTGGAATTTTCTGCTTATGGAAAGATATATATATATCAAATTGGGATCATTTTTATATTTTATTTTCCTTTGGATATCGTTTAGCTCGAACGATTTTGTTTTTTAAGGAATACCCCTACTAAAACCAAGATGTGCACACTGAGCTTGAAACTTGGAGAGATCCGATCGTCTTACATAATTCCGGGTCATGAATTTCGCCGGCAAAGTAGTTCTTATTACAGGGGCCAGCTCCGGAATCGGGGCTGCCACCGCCGTGAAGTTTGCCAAGCTTGGAGCCTGCTTGGCCCTAAATGGACGCAACGTGGAAAATCTTAAAAAGGTGGCCAAGGAATGCGGAAAAGTGAGTGACTCCCTTCCTGCCTTGGTGGTGGGAGACATCGGCAAGGAGGAGGACACAAAGAGAATCTGGACGGAGACGCTTGCAAAGTACGGCAAGCTAAACGTTCTGGTGAACAATGCTGGGATCATCGAGACGGGCACCATCGAAACGACCAGCCTGGAACAGTACGATCGCGTGATGAACACTAACCTGAGAGCCATTTATCACCTAACCATGCTGGCCACTCCCGAGCTGATTAAGACTAAGGGCAACATCGTGAATGTGTCGAGCGTCAACGGAATCCGCTCTTTTCCCGGCGTCCTGGCATACAACATCTCAAAAATGGGCGTCGATCAGTTCACCCGCTGCGTGGCCCTGGAACTAGCTGCTAAGGGAGTGCGCGTGAACTGCGTAAACCCCGGAGTGACGGTGACAAATCTGCATGCCCGCGGCGGCATGGATCCCGGGACATACCAGAAGTTCCTGGAGCACTCAAAGACCACGCATGCCCTCGGTCGTCCTGGCGACGTCAAGGAGGTAGCGGCGGCAATCGCGTTCCTGGCCAGCGACGAAGCTAGTTTCAGCACAGGTGTAAGTCTGCCCGTTGACGGAGGGCGTCATGCAATGTGCCCTCGCTAATGATTTTGACCCCAGTACGAGTTAAGAATCCCTTAACTTTGGTTTTCCTTGGGTAAATGCATTTATTACAATGTTTTATACTGTTTTTTTAGATTGTGTGAACACATTTATTTGATTGTTATCATTAAAAAATCGTTAAATTAAGAAAATCTTCATTTATATTTCGGATTGTTCCACACTCCAACTTGTTGTCCAACCTTGTTTTTCTCAAGTTCATGTTCTTGATAACAGCAAAGGTCTAGTAATCTTTCACAGATTAGTAATTATTTTAACCAGGTGTCATTCTGGCTCCCCCCAAATTCCAACACAGTTTGATGGCCAGCAAGGGCAAGGCGGGACTAGACTTCACCAGCAAGGTGGTCCTAATTACAGGAGCCGCCTCTGGCATTGGGGCGGCCACGGCTGAAATGTTTGCAAGGCTGGGCGCCCGCCTGGCCTTGGTGGATCGTGAGGAAGAAACCCTTATGTGCGTAATGAAGAAGTGCATGAGTTTGGGTAACAAACCGTACGGCATAGCTGGGGACCTCCTTAAGCCGCCGGAGATTGAGTGCATCGCGGACAAATCCAAGGAGCGGTATGGAGGTCAGTTGGATGTCCTGGTGAATGGAGCGGGCACAATGCCCACGGGAACCCTGCAAACCACCGAATTGGCCTGCTTCACCCACGTACAAGATGCCAATGTGCGGTCCTTGTTTTACTTGACCAAGCTGCTACTCCCCCAGCTGCTCCAGTGTAAAGGAAGCATCGTAAACGTGTCCTGCGTCTGTGGACTGCGCGCCTTTCCCAACCTAGTGGCCTACAACATGTCTAAGGCGGCGGTGGATCAGTTCACCCGCTCCTTAGCCCTGGATCTGGGCCCACAGGGCGTCCGCGTAAATGCAGTCAATCCTGGCGTGATACGAACCAATCTACACAGGGCCGGCGGAATGGATGAGGAGAGCTACGCGCAGTTTCTAGAGCGATCAAAGCAGACACACGCCATGGGCCGTGTGGGAGATCCTGACGAGGTGGCATCTGCAATTTGTTTCCTGGCTAGCGAACTGGCGAGCTTCGTGACAGGCGTTACCCTGCCCGTGGATGGTGGCAAGCAACTTATGTGTCCTCTTTAAAGCCCTGAAAATCACAGATATCCAATATGCGTAGTCCTCCAGTCCAGCCTCAAAAAGTTGCTTACACGGGTGCTTCAATCCACGTAAAATCCGCAGTTTATGTATTAAAAAAAATTAAAGAGTATTAAGCAAGAATGAGCAAATATGTATATACATACATATGTACTTCGTTGAGGCTTATCAAATCATTTTCCAGAAAATCGAACATAATTTTGCTAAACTTCTGTCATCTAGGTAATTACGTAATATATAGACGGCAGCATATGTTATACCAATAAAAAATTAATGGTTTAGGAAAAAGTTGTGCACACTTTGACTTTTGAAAGATCTGTTCAGTCAGAAGAAATGGAAATTATAAATTATTTATTAATAAGTTTCATAAACTAAATAAAAAATTGGATTATATTTCTTTAATTGTTGTATAGCCTTGAAGAGCACAAATATTTAAATGTAATCTGGATAGACACATTACAGCATCACAAAAGAATCGTTTTAATGGACTCTGAATCCTCATCTGGGGCACATGGCATGGCGACCTCCGTCTACAGGTAGGCTGATCCCAGTGCTAAAGCTTGCCTCATCACTGGCCAGGAATGCAATGGCGGCCGCCACTTCATTGACTTCTCCAGGTCGTCCCAGAGCATGCGTAACTTTGGCATGCTCTAAGAACTTGGTATAAGCCTCATCATTCAATCCACCGCGGCGTTGGAGTTCGGTGATGATCACACCAGGATTCACGGAGTTCACGCGAACACCTTTGGGTGCCAGCTCCAGGGCCACACAGCGGGTGAACTGATCTACGGCTGCCTTGGACACATTGTAAGCTAGAACTCCGGGAAAAGATCGTATGCCATTGACACTAGAAACGTTCACAATGTTTCCCTTGGTCTTGATTAGTTCCGGAGTGGCCAAAATGGTAAGTTGGTAGAGCGCACGGACATTGGTGTTCATCAACCGGTCGAACTGTTCCAGACTGGTATTTTCAATACTGCCTAGTTCCAGAATTCCAGCATTGTTGACCAGTACGTCGATGCGGCCGTGCTTGGCCAAGGTCGCAGATACTATACCCTGAACATCAGACTCGTTGTTCATGTCGGCCGCCACTTGCAGGACAGGAGGTCCTCCAGCTGCGACGATCTGCTCCGCAGTCGCCTTAAGTTTGTCCACATTCCTGCCTACAATGGTAAGATGACCTCCCAGTTTGCCCAAGAGTACGGCGGTTCCGGCACCAATTCCGGAGCTTGCGCCCGTCACAATAATAACTTTATCTTTAAAACTGGGCATGTTGATGACGGAGCTCCAGGTGATCTATTGTAGATTCAGTGGCTGAACTAGCAGGTGATAATGATACTACTGACATTGGGAGAAGTCAACAAGTTTTGGGGCGCATGTCGATTGTACACACTATCGATAAAGTGGAACTTTCAAAGCTATTTCTGCTGTTGTGAAATTCAAGGTGGTTAATGATTGAGTCGTACTATCAGTGTTAATTAAATTAATTTTGTTATTGTTATTTTTTATTTATTTATTTGTAATTTGTGGCAAAGCTTTGACGTTGATTTGAATTATAGGGTTAAAGCTTTACTCTATGTTATTTACGCTACGGTTGTTAGATTAGTGCTGCTATTTCAGCCGTTTTTCGGCAGATTTTGTTTGGTCTAGCCCGAATATATTAAACTCCCAGAACCCTAATATGATATGCTGATACCATGCCCAGGAACCGTTATTTTTTTTTTAACGTCCACCGGGTTTGCAACTTTTGGAGCTTTCATTAGATTAATATAAAAGTGGCGATAATTTCTTGAATACATAACACCAAAGTAGCCCTTGATTAAATACCCAAACTCACGACTTTATAGTTAAACAGGTTTTTTTTACTGCAATTTGCTTATACATATTTACAATACATATTTGCTGTTACCAAGAAAAACACAATAAATACAGATAAAAACAATAAACTAGTTTATATACATAAATATAAATAATAATTATATAATTAGAAATATAAAAATAAGGTCACAGCTTATTTCAACCAGGTTCTAACTTCAATGTTTCCATGGGCTTAAAGACTTCAAAACCTTTTTTTAATACTTGGTATGACCACACTTATTGTCGACAACCATTTTAAGTCGTTTTGGCATGGAATCGACCAACTTTTGGGCTACTTCTGGGCTTTTTTTTGCCCACTCCTCGACCAATACCTCTTTTAGGTCCGTTTTGTTCAAAATCTTGCGTTTGTCAGGAGACTGTGCTGGCGGCTGCATGACGTGCGGGCAATTCCAGTAAAGCCAGGTTTGAACAATTCCTGATTTGTGTTGTGGGTCATTGTCCTAATAGAAGCTGAAATTGTTCCGTAAGCCCATTTTCTCCGCGCTTTGGAGCAATTTTTCTTCAAAATCTCGAGATATTTAGTTTTGTCCATCGTTGTCTCAATAAACTCCAGATTTCCAACTCCTGCTGCCGACATACAGGCCCAAACCATAACACTTCCACCTCCGTGCTTAACAGTAGCTTTTAAGTTTTTGTTTTCCAGCTCGGTATTCGGCTTTCGCCACACGTAGGATGCACCGTCAGAGCCAAAAATATTTAACTTTGGACTCGTCCGAAAATATAACGGTATTTCAGAACGAAGAATCCTTTTGCTGTTCTGCGAAATCTTTCCGGATATTGATATTTTTCTTACTGATGAAATGCTTCTT
>VNJV01006513.1:0-12792 GCA_008042635.1 Drosophila nikananu
AAGTGCCAGTGATGTCCATTTGCTTTTCTACGCCGAGCGAATTCGATGGGGTGAGTGTAGTCCTTTAGTTCTGAAAGGAAGCTCAACAAACTCCCCCTATTCCAGTTCTCAAACTTAAGGTCTGTGGAACCTCTGGCCACGGCTCCCTTTTGCTGCCCACCACCGCCGGGGTGAAGCTGAACTATGTGTTGAACAAGCTATTAGAGTTCCGCGAGTCACAAAGTCAGCGACTGAAAGACGACCACAACTTGGACATTGGTGATGTGACCACTGTGAATCTCACTCAGTTGAGCGGCGGTGTGCAGAGCAACGTGGTTCCACCGCTGTTTGAGGCCATCTTCGATATGCGTTTATCCATCACCCTGGACTTGGTTGGCTTTGAGAAGCAGATTCGTGAATGGTGTGAGGAGGCGGGCGGTGGCATTGAGATGGAGTTCCTGCAAAAGGAATCGTATGTGGCCCCCACCAAGCTAGACGATTCCAACCTCTTCTGGTTAGCTTTCAAAAAAGCCACTGATGCACTGTGAGTATTTCATGACTCACAAATGGAATGTGATATTAATTCACTGACATTTCAGTGGACTCAAGATAAAGCCCATTGTTTGTTTCGGGGCCACTGACTGCCGCTTTATACGGGAGCAGGGAACGCCAGCCATTGGCTTCTCTCCGATCATTAACACTCCAGTCTTGATCCACGATCATGATGAATTTTTGCAGGCCGATATTTACCTGAATGGAATCGAGGTCTACAAGAACATTATTCAAAATATAACAGAGGTCTAGTAAACCCTAATATTTATCGTTTATTAAGGATGCAATAAATTACCCTTAAAGGAAGTACTTCCCTGTTTAATATTTATTTTTTGGGGGTTGAAGTTTTGTTAACTCTTTCGTCATAGAAGCGCAGTTAACGAACTGTTTACATTGCCTAACTGCTGGATGAGGGAAGTCAGGGACTGCTTGTGTTTGTACTGGAAATTACTTTAAGAGAATTACTCTTTGCTTCTGTCTAGACAAAGGTGTGGTCAGTGTCAGTGAAACCTCGTCTTTGACGAGCAATTATGGTTTATAGTAAAAAAAGCTAACACCGATTCAGGCTGGGGTTTATTGAACCCACTAGTCATGGATCAGTGCTATTACATTTACCTTCAAAATATATTTTCTATCCTTGAAAACTCAGCAAATGTCCCTTTTTCGAATAACTACTTGGGCTTGGTTAACACACATATATCCTTGCTGCCTAAGTTGGCGGTATCACTTAGCAAGCAGCATTAACTTCAACCGGACTTTGAGTAATCGACTCTTAATCCCTTATCCTCAAAGGATTAAAGGTGCGGAGGCCCCAGGCTTCTGGCACATCCAGGCTACACACCGGTGTAGCGAGATTGTGCTCTTGGCAGGCCATTAGGAAGTGCAGGGAACTCACACCCGAGTTGGCTTTTGGCGGCGCATAGCGCATACGCCCCGTTGGCCCTCTCAGTCTTCGGACTAAGGGCTGTCATCGATGTGACAGCATCGTACAGCGAGCTTGCGAGACACTGTTACCGGGCGGACGAGACAGGTGGGAGTGAGTTTTGTCAGTTAGTCAAACAAAATAAATTTTAAGGCCCCCCTCAGCGACGATGTGTTCCGCGGGGGGCTGCGGGGAGCTAAACTCCTGCATGTCAGTCTGTGCAAATTGTCAGTTGGGCAGCACTTTGGAATGCCTGACATGTGAGTGGTGCCAAGGGCAATAAATTATGCTGGGGCCGCAGAATGAATAATGGCTACGTGCTCTCAAACGCGTCCCTTTGCCAGCCAACCCCCTTGCCCCCTTGCCACCACCCACCGTTGGTCAGTTTCTGTTTTGGCTGCAACTGTGACCCGTGCGTGCCGATTAGACATGTTAATGCATGTGTCAGGGCAATGAAATATGTATTGACGGGGGCCAAGAGAGCCCTGGGACCCGTCCTTTGTGCGGCCAGGAAATATGACAATTTATCAGGCGAATGTCAGGCTAGGGGGTGTAGTATGTGGGACTTGGGGCTGGGGCTGCATGCCAAATGCCTTCCACGCAATTAACACTGACCATTAGTGACGTCAGTTTGGCATAATGAGTGCAGTCCAGCCCTTTAACGCTCTCGTTACCACCGGCAACTTAATGCATATCATTTTTGCTTTTAATGAGCTGCTGGCAGTTGGCAGCGCAGCCATGCCCGTTTTTTCGCCCTCCGTTGCCTCCTGTCTGGTCTCTCGAAAGTGCACTTAATGTGCAGCAAGTTTCTGCAGCCCACCTGCCACGAGCCCACTTGAAGGCAAGTTCTGGGCGCTGGCTGCTGGAACCAGAATTTCCTTTTTCCTCCTCGGTTCTGCTTTGCATTTTAAATTTCCGCGCGTGTGTGTGTGTGTGTGTGCGGGGAAAAGTTTGGCAACTTTTACATTTCAATTTTAATTTCTTTGCCCTACACTCAGGGCAAACTTTAAGCCACTGCACATGCCTCGAACCTGAGCAGATTCTTAATGGCCCACTCACACTAATTAGAGCCTCCAGAAGTTGGCGATGCCTTTAAGGGCTCCCGCTCCTCCTCGAAGCAGCCTTCATTTGCATTTGGCGGCAGCAGCGATTTTTTATTGCCGTCCGAAGTTTATGACGAATAAAACCCAAACAGCAATCACAATGAAAAAACTCGTTCCTAATTTAATTCAATTTACTTCTGACGGCTGCGGCTCGATGTACTGAGCGGGAAGCCTCATGAACATTATGGTCGTGCAATTAAAATCCAAGATTAAACGGGCGAAGGCTTGTAGCAGTGATGGCCTTTCCTTGGTGTACATGTGTACACTGAAAACATCACCGTGTTGTTATATCCTTGCAGGGTATTATAGTTTTAAGTTGAAGTGTGAAGTTTGCAAAGCATTAGAATCATTTATTTGATATTTTTCTTGATTCCTTTTAATTATTAATAATAATTTCTCTCCTTTTCGGTCGAGTGTATTTTTGTAGCGCCATTCTATATGTGCCACATACATTTGGCTGGGGACAACAAAGTGTTTTTATGCGACACAGAGGCAATTGCGCCGCCTTGTCTTCTAATCTCGCCACAGCTGCACAGTGGGCCGCACAGGTGACCAGAACAGGCTGCGGCTGCTCCGGCCTCCTCGGCGACATGAAAATTAATTTTGAATTAGAAAGAAAGAAACCGAGAGACGTTCGCAGAGTGGAGGTTAATATGCCGTAGCTCAAAGTCGGGCTCTAGATGAGATCCCATTTGTCACGCCTTCGCACCCGCACTCGAACACTTAGCCCTCTATTGTGCCAGGATATGGCTTCCTGTCGCCGGGACACTAAACGTAAGTTGAAGCTGCGGCGATGGCGGCGACGGCGACGGCGGCAGCTGACTGAAAAGTGTCATTAAAGCGCAAGCACGCCCACACGCACTCGCACTCTCATCCACACGCTTAATAAAGTCAATTGAAGTCTCCATGGCGCTTATGTGTGTGCGGCAAATAATTTATTTTGTCGTTAAGCCCAACTCCCGGCGATGGCGAAAAAAGAGAGAGGCAAACTAATTAACTTGTTTAGCGCCAAAGCTGCACAATTTCTACGCTCGCAGCTTAAGCTTAAGCGCCGCTGCCGCCCAACTAATGAGCTCCTGTGTGCAGCCATAGCTTCATATCCTTTAGAGTCGTAGTGCGTGATTGTGTGGGTGTCCGCTATACCCTTGGGTGGACGTGTGTGTGTGTGTGTGCGTGCGACATTAAGAGCGGTCCTGGGGAAAATTCTTCTAAAAAGTTGCGCCTGATTAAGCCCTTGCGGCCATGGCTAAAATGGTGGAGCGTGGCCCAGCCAGCGGGTTGCCGGGCTTAAAATCTAGCCACACTTTCGGTTCAACTTCTGTCAGTTGAAAATTCCTGAATTCCGTACCTATAATTCTGAGGACAATATGCAACTAAGCTTCGTGTAATTTCGTCTGCATAACTTTGAAATTGCTTTCAGGAAATAAATAGCATAACAGTAGTGTGTAATCGTTTAATACACTTTAAAGCTAGCATCCTGTATAACTGTTTTCTATACCAATTTTCAGTGCTTTATTAGGAGAATGTTTAGGGTAATTAAAAATGTATTAATAAAGCTCTTGTTTAATACTCTTCTTTACTTTGTAATCTGCACTCTTTACTTTGAAAATGTTTGTCTTCACTATGAAAATATTTTTTTTTATTATGAGAATGTTTGGAGTAAATAAAAACGTTTGCATTTGTATTCCCCTATATGGGACTGCGTAACTTTGTCTAAGAAAAACTATAGCGGACTAATAAAAATATGTACATAAGAGCATCATGTTTCTTGAAAAAGCGTAAACAAATACATATGTATTTCTATATTATTTTTAATGTTTTTTTTCTACTGAATGTCGGTTCGAATCTTGGAAGTTCGCCTGTAGCTCCTTTCTTGCACTGTCGCTGTGCAAACTTTATTGCATACGCCACGGCGCAATATGAGACCGTACCGGAAATGGCTTTGCGAGCCAAGCCAAAAATGAAAAACAGCGAAAAGCATGCAAAAGCAGAGCAAACTTGCCATTTTCCCTCAGCCTTTGCTGCGCATCAACGCTTCGCGACTTGGCGTCGTCTGTGTGGGCCACCAATTGCAATTTCATTTCCGTTCGCTGGCTTTTTATTTTCGCCCCCTTTTGCCGTCTGTGTATTTGCAGTCGCCGTTCCGTTTATTCGCAAGCAATAAGTATTTTTGGCTGCTGTTTCAACTGCAGCTTCTGTTTCTGTTTTGTTTTTTTGGCGCTGGCTCAGATACGGGGAAATACTTGCATAACTTTGAAGCCAACTTTGGCTGGGAGGGAGTGGGAGAAAGCCAGATAGCGAGGGCATCTAATTGAAACCAAGCAAAAGAATGCGGTGGAGAAGGAGTTGAGTGGCGGAGGGGCGTAACAAAGTGCAACAGGAAGTGGCAACAGCAGCTGCAATTGAATTTGCCACGAAAATGCAAAATGAAGCTGAAATAAAAATTTAATTTTCCCTTCCTTTCCGTGATTGGCATTGAGTGCCATGTATAGCTCGCTCGCTCGTCTACCTGCCAACAGAAAGTCAATCAACTGCGATGCTCTCTGCTCAAGTTAAGACCCGCCTTTCCACTTGTCATTGTCTGTTCCGGCAGCTCTGGGTTTCTAAGCCATATTCTTTGGGCTTTCGGTGCCCTCAAAGTACGGCAGCTAATTGCAACTTGAATGGAAAACTTTGGGAACTTTTGTCCCATTCAGCAGCAACCCGCCATCGTTTTTTTTTGGCTGTCGTTTCACTTACAGTGTTTGCTTTGGCCCGAGAGGCATTTCATCATTGCCCCTAGCCACTAGCAAACGCTGCGTATACGCAATATTATTTTTACTACTGTCAGCAGTTATAGCCAGCGAAAAGTTTGGCAAAAACCCAACTCCAACTTTCGCCAGAGAATAAACTTTCGTTGACAATTTGTCAGGGATTTTTGACTATTTTCCAGGGACACGGCACTGCCACTGATTCTCAGAGCGCTGACTTTTCTGCGAAGAAGGAGAGTGGATGTGGAGACAATTTCCCGAATTTGATAACTGGCGGAAAAACTTTTGCCTGTGCTTTTAGTTTTTTAAGAACATAATATCCATCTTGGTCTCAATTTTAGCCGTTCACGCTCCCCACCCGCCTAATTGCAAAATTTGTATGCAGGATTTTGCGGCTGGCTGCAATTTCTGTGGCCCGCATTGTGTGTGGAATAAAAAGTTTTATGCGCCTGTGTCCTTAGTCGACGTTTCGTTTTTGGCTTTTGGTTGCGTTTCGGAGCAGGCCTCTCGGTCTGCATTGTGTTTTGCTCTTGCGCCGTAAATTATTATCGCTTGCGGGCCCCGCTCCCCCTCTCTTTTGCCCAAAGTGTTACATCCTGCGTAGCCCCTGCCTCCTCTTCATTTTCGACTTGCGAACTGTTATTATCTGTCTCCCTGCTCGTTCGTACATTTACGGGTTACGGGTCCTTTCTCTTTCTCTCTCCCTCTCTCGCAAGGATCCTAAAACTCGGCGAGAGTGTGTGCCTGTCCCTGTGTGTGTTGGTGTGCCTGAGTTATCGCATACAAGCTATAAACTCACAGTCGAAGTAGCGAACGTTATAATTTATTTATGGTAATGCGTACGAGAACACACACACACAAAGAGAGTGGCAGAGACACAGGCACGAGGACATTTTGGTCCTGGCAGAAAGTTTTATGTGTGCTATACCTCAAGACCTCCTCTCTCATCTCCTTCAACGCCCCAAAAGTCGTTTCGTTTAACGTCCATGCCGAATCCCCTTATCTTACTTTTAATTTTTCCGTGGCACCTTGCAGCTGAAATATTAAATCAACTTTTCCCTTACAACATTTTCCCCGGTTTCGGTGTCGTCATGTCTCCGGCCCCAGAAATCTTGCTGTGAGATTATACATGAGGCCACAGCCCAAGCCAAAGCCATGTCAAATGCCAATCACAACATGAAGAGAAATTTAATATAGCAAATTGTAATGTCAAGAATTTTCGTCGACAAAGTCAATATCAAGATGAGTTTTTCCTCGAAATTTATGTAAGCAGCGCAAAGGCAGGCTCAACTCAAAGCCAATGGCCGCCGGCAAGTTGTCTGCCAAACAGACTGAAAAGCAAGGTCGTCGCCTCATGCCTTACGCCTCCCGCATTACGTATACGCCGTGTACGTCAAGAGAGTTTCTCTTGACTTAATTTTGGGTTGAATCCAACCTTTTCACTTTACTCGGTACTTGTCTCTTCTTCGAGTATGCTGTATACATGCAAATTTATGTAAAGGCGTAAGACAAGGGCTTTCTTATCATCCACTCAAGGCCGTGAAATGGAAGATAACATCAACGGATGATCCAAAATATTTCGTGCATTGTATTGTAATTTACCATTCTGAAGAGTATTCTAGACATAAACTATATTGAACATGAACCGTATCTCCGATTCGGAGCCCTCAACCAGAAGCTTCCAACTTCTATATTGTTTTTCCATGGCTCTGCGTCAACCGCAGACAAAACAATTAATATGCATAATTTGTAACTGTTTTCGTCGTCTCGAAATCACTGCGAGAATGCTGTCAGCAAACGCTCCTTGAGTCGGGCCATAAATAATGACAGCTTAACAGGCTGGCACTCATCCCACGCACACCAAGGCTCGGCACTCCAAGACTAAGCCAGATCCTTCAGCAGACCGTGCGACATCCCATTTGACATGTGCTTAGCTGCCATAAAGCCTAATGCCCCAGTCCCCGAATATCTGGTCATTGTGTCGGGTAATTGATAGGCCAGCCGACTGTGCGGGCTACAGAATCGCAGCTTCGATTTGGGCGATTTGAGCTACCAGTAGGAGCCTCACCGGTCCAGAACCCCTTGAAAACTCATTAGTTGCAATATGTGGCCGAGTCGCCTAACTGGACCAAATCGTCCAGGCATCATCCTGCGGCTATTAATTAAAATTGCACACATTTCCCTCCGGGATCCCGCCACGCTCCATGGCTATGAAAATTTAATATTGGCCCGGCAGTAAATACAGATGTTGGAGCCAACGAGATCCGACAAACTCACACACGGCCCGCAGCTCGTCTTACATAATCAGTTAAGTGGCACACATACGTTTGAGTGGCTCAATAGACGGGAAGCGGGGCGTGGACGTGCGGATATGGACACGGAGTCCTCCAGCTGTTTGGGGCCTGCCACACAACAATATGAAAGTGAAAAATGAGTTTGCTCAAGTTTTCCCCTTTATGGGAAAGTCGGAGAAAAAATGTTTTAGTTTCGCCTTAGCTGACAACAAAGTTTTGTTGCTCCGAAACCAATTTGTCTTATTGGTGGGGACGCAGGGCAAGATTTATGAAAGATGCTCTGTGCAGCAAAGGCTACCATGTAAAACAGCCAGAGTACACACAGAAAAGTTCATTTTATAGGAGTAACTACCAGGGAATACTCGCAATCAAGGCTACTCTTGGTGACTAAAAGTTATAGTAATAACTTGTACAATTTTAAGAAATTTAATAAGCGGATATTTTCTATTGATTTTAACGTATCTGCTGGGTTTAATAAGCAAATACTAAGCGGAACCTGCTCTATGGCCTTAATCCGAGTTAAGCAGTTAATTAGCATCGGTGATCAAAGGAAAAGACTGACAGTGCCTGCGGCTCTGCGTGTTGCGATTTCATAAGCGGTTCTTGGCAATTTGTAACCTTCTGAGAAGAGCAAAGCATTCTCCATTTGCCATTTGCAGGCATTCCTTGTACCTGCCGTTGCTCAGCGCCCGCTCACATGCAGGCAATTTGCTAATGTGTACGTGCAGGACTCGACTCCTGCCACAAAGAAATTAACCGACTGGCGGCGAAGGGTTGCCGGAATTGCCAAGCACGCAAGGACGCAGGCACAATGCGATAACGGAGAGCATAAAGCAGACGAAAGCTGAATGCACAACAAGGAGATAAGTGGGTGTGGGCCGCTGAATGAAAGAGTAAAGTGAGTAAAGTTTGCAGTGGATTCATAAGTTTTCCTCTACGTTTTTTGGCAATATTTTATCTGCTTTATTTTTTTTTTTTTTGAAGGAACAGAGAAATCGTTGTGTCTAGTACAGGTCATATTTCCTACGGTCTTGGACCTGTGTGTCACTCCAGGGAAATTTTCGGAGCACGAAGGCAAGAAAATTGCTAGTTTCCGTAAATTCAGCTGCTGAAGTTCCCTGGCTGATTTTCGGATCGGTTTTTCCGGCTTCTGGCATTCGCTCTGGCATGCAATATGCAAATCGGGTTGGCTGGGAACCGTGGGAACAGCTCTGGAAATTGCAATGCTAACGAAAACCCAACATCGCCTGGCTGTCCGCACCTGAACTTCTCTGAGGGCTTATCCACCTTCCCCGGATCGGAACCCTAAATAGGTGCTAATGCCCGGGCCAAATGGCCAGACAGCCGAATACTTATGTCGTTAACTTTTACAGCCGTTTTTATAACTTCTCGGGCCATGATGTCCCTGCCGCGCCACACATCACAGATCCTAGTTAGCATCCTGCAAAGTTTCGGCTGCGTGTTGACAATTTATGCAACAGTTTGACAACATAAAAGTTTATTACATAACTTGCACTGCCCGAATGTTGTTTGAGGCGGGGGTCAGCCGGATGATGCTGGGACCAGACACTATCCATCTCGAACTCGTGCCCGTGACCATATAAATACATCCCCAACTCCGCTTACCAGAGACAGGAGGATATCTGCCACAAGTAAAACTGTAATGTGCCCACATTTTGATTTAGTTTGGAGGATTTGTGACTTGGAATGGGGGAAGGGAGACACCTAGATGTAGGCACTGGCCCTAAGTGGCGCTTATACAAAATTATGCATATCAAGTTTATGGCTGGCAGCCATTTCACACACAAAAACACACACCAGCTCACCAGCTCGCCTGTCTGCACATAAAATAGAGTGGGGAGCGTTTTGCATACATTATACAGTGTACCCTGCCATTCTGTGCCGGAGCCTGGAGTCTATTTCTATTTTATTCGCATTTTACTCACATTTTATTTTGTGCTGCAACAACAAATTTCCCAGCGCTCAAATTGCGAAATGCACAATGCAAAGATTTATTTTCTGCTGACAAACAGACCGTCATTTGTTGGTAATCGATGGAAAAGAGCCCCGACTTGCAGACTCCTAGGAAGAGTCTTTGGGGCAGTGGCTGTCGGTCTGTTTGTCTAGCTGATTATGCTTATACATACAGAGAGGGGCGGCTGGCAATGAATAGCTACGGATTATTGCTTAGTTGACAGGCCGAAGGCAGTGGCTGCAAATCGAGGAATTCCTTGCGATCCCGGCTAATTTATTATCATTTTTACGACTAATGCAGGGCTTACACAAAGGCGGATCGAAATTGGACCGGGAAATGGAAATGGAAGTGGGATGGAAATGGAAATGGAAATGTATGCCATGCATAAATCATAACGGAGCTGTGCCGCGGCTCTTAGTGCCTGCTTCTCTGTCTGTGCGTATCCCTTTTGTGCTTGATTAACGTCAACTGTTTATGGTTATTTATTTTGTGCTGCATACTTTGGGGCCCTTCAGGCTCGTTCAGATTACTTCCGCTACTCGGCAGATAACCGGGCAAATTACCTTTGGACGCACAGATATGATTTCCACGACCATTAAGCTTAAGTCCTAAGCTAAACATTGTTCCTCCAGACGGGAGTTTAGCCTTGTTTGACTTTCTTTTCCTCCCCTGCAAAAGTTCCGTTAAGAAAACCCCCACTTCCGGCGCAAACTTTTCAATTAAAAAGGAAATCGGAGAGGAGGTCACACAATAACCAAACCAGATTCCAGCCATGTGTCAAAATTCAGTGTCACTGAAAATCTCGGCAAATTGAAATTCCCCACTCAAGTCGCCAACAATTTGGTTATATAAACTTTTCAAATAATTTATGCCATTTGGCGAATACTTGCCTAACGCCAGAAGTTTTCGAATAAAAAGTGAAATTCATGGCCGAAATGTCGGCAAGAAGGCGAAAATGTGCTATTACGCACTCAGAAGGTATGAAAAATAAACGCTTCCAGTATAAAATAATAGAAACAAAGGGAATTAAAGGACATCAAAGTGAAATTTATGCGGAAACAAAGACTCAGTAGTCCGGACGAAGCTGTAAATTGGCAGCCTTTGTTTGTATGGGTAACACGCACAAAAGGCACAAATACAAAACACAAGGACACATGTGCGGATTCGGTTTATTTATTTTTTTTTTTGGCAAACTGTTTAAAATTCTGCGTATGTTAGTGAAGGCGCCTGGCAAAAATTTCAAATGCCTTATTTTCGTATACTTTTTTTTGTCTTTTTGCCATGGAAACTTTGCGAATCGCAATAATTTTGCTTGAAGGCCGCAATGGCGTCCGTATGTGTGTGCACACACACTTGTGCAGCGGACTATTAGCACATACACACACAACAGGGGACGAGAAAAGGGCAAGGAAACGCAGAAAATAAAACCAAAATGGCAAACAAAACAAACACAACACAACACACAAAGCGGAATACAACAAAAAATAACGGAAAAGGAATACAAAAAATAAATGGGAACTAGACTAGAGAGCAGGGGTGAAAGGCAGAAGCGGCGAAAGAGAGAAAGCAAAGCGCCAGGCAAATAATACTGGCAAATGGGCGAGAAAAAAACAAAGCGACGACGTTGCGTCTGTGACTAACGGTCATTGATGAGAGGGGTGCCTCGGGTAGTTCGGGTGGCTCGGCTGTTTTCGGCGGGGGCTGCGTGTTGGCAGAGAGCGAAAGCAGCTTAGCGCTTACTTCATAGTTTACGCGCAGCCAAACGACAACAAGACTGCCAAATGCTATTGATTTTCTAGCTATCAACTGCCATCTTCCAATAGGTTCCCTCCTTTGCCCGTCTTCCTGCTCCCCACCCGAATCGGCTCCGATATCCGGAAAGGTGCGTGCCAAGGACCAGAACGGGAGCGGAGGCATCGATAGCCCGGCTTAGCCCGGGTCATCGCTGTGAACTCCGACGACGGGAGCACAGACTACTACAAATCGGACTTGTATGAGTAATTGGCACGTCGCATTTGCGCTTTCTTCTATTCTTTTTTGGGCCTGAAAACGTAGAGCGGCATAAAATAACAAAAACAGAACAGCAGGATGTTGTTGGTGTGAAACCTCAGCAACGACGGGATGGCAAAAAAGTTGGGCAAATAAAAGCGCAATTGCGTTATATATGCCACAGCACACGCAGAGCACAAAAAATAGGCCTACTTTTGCACTGAGAATTCCTCTGGGTAATCCCATTAAATACATTTCAAACTGTTTAAAAGTATCTTACGATAGGAAATATTATTGGTGATTTCTGATTCCAATTAAATCGAGCGAAATAATCTTTGGTACGCTATATACTTATGTACATAAAATACCGTATTAAGAGGTACATGTATGTATGTATATCTCACTTACATATATTACATTTGTATGAGTAAATTCACCATAATATAGTGCAGTTTTAATAACTAAAATCATAATCATAAACATAACCAAGATGAGGAAAGATTAATATTTGAAAAATATATGTGCAATTAGGATCTCTTAAGATCCTGTCAAAAGACCAAGCTTCTCCGTGCATCCACATCGCTTTCACCCACTTGCCCCCCCGGAGCACTGGCAAATGTCAGCAGTCAGCTTAAGGCGTATTATGGATGGGAGACAGACAGGAAGACGACCAACTGGGAGGCGGAGACTCAGACGGAGAATCCGACTCCGGTGGAAGCGGAAACGGAGACAGCAAACGGGGCTGCCGCGAAGCCATTTGGGACTTACCTCATCGATAAACTCAAAATCGCCGCCCGTCTCGCCGACGTACTTCTTCTTTCTGGCCTCCGAGCTGCCAATCAGACTGGATGACATCAACACCAGCGCGAGACAAGCGCTGGCAATCAGCGGCGAGTGCTTCATGGCTGATGAACGGCGTCCAGGAACAGGAGATGGAGATGGCGACGGTGGCTGAGACTGAGGAAGTGCTTTAAGGGATTCCCTGTTGACGGGTTCCGGTCTCGGTGTCTTATTCGCCCGTGGAAAACTACGGACGCCTTCGGTTTACGCACTCACGCACTCGCACTGGTGCTATCCACTCGCACACACGGAAAGTAACTATGAATGACAATGAGTTTTGGTTTTTGCTTTTGCAATCGCAGGTGCCTATGCGAATACAGTGCAGCCTGGACACGGAATACTAGAGAACTGAAGGCGACGCGGCCGAAACGTAAACTGAGCGTCTTCG
>VNJV01006527.1:0-11148 GCA_008042635.1 Drosophila nikananu
ATTCATTACGGTCTTTTTGTTTGAATGCAGGGTACGGGTACAGTGGGTGTACTCTCTTTTCTAAAGAAAAATACTTAAATGCTCTATAATTAAAAACAATATTAGAATTTGGTTATAAAGAATATTTTTTTATATATTGCATTATTTTCAAGGGAAAATAGACACTTGTTCTTGATTTGTCATTTGCTTTCGTGTTTATATTTCATGAAAAGCAACTTTAATTTTAATTTCCTAAAAAAAAAATACAATTCAATCTCCTGTATACCTAGTTTCCTGTCAACCTTCTTTCCTCAGTCCAAAATTCACCCTAAAACTATAGGGTATCAAATCTATTCAACCGGCTCTTGTTGGTCAGACTGCAGAACGCATTTGTTTGGCCAACAAACTGAGTGGAAAAAACTTTTAACTAAAACGAGAGGCGGACCAAAGCATACGCAAACAAGTTAACCAGGACACCCACCCACCACACACACCCCCCAAACACACACACGTTTTCAAAGAGAGATGATGCTGATGCTGGGCTGCAAAACGGTGGATTGTACGTACGCTTACTAGAAATGTTGAAAATTGTGAAATGTAAGCAAATTGTCTGAGCCAAAAGAGATGTGAGCAGATAATAATGTCCTTTAGAGGTGGCAAGAGGGAGGGGAGGATTCCATGGGAAAATTTCCGGATTTTTAGCCATGGTTTCGGGGCGAAAGTACCCAACTTCCAAGCAAATGCACACGAATGTATGAATATTTCATTTGGCAAATGTAACTAAAT
Organism: Drosophila nikananu; assembly: GCA_008042635.1. Taxonomy (NCBI): domain Eukaryota; kingdom Metazoa; phylum Arthropoda; class Insecta; order Diptera; family Drosophilidae; genus Drosophila; species Drosophila nikananu. The sequence goes on from VNJV01006527.1 coordinate 766, forward strand.
ACATAAGCCAGCCCGCAGGACATGTCTCTCTCATCTTCGTTCCGCCATCAAATCGGCAAAAGGACATGTGTAAAGTGTCGATGTGGGTGAGCCAAAGCGAGTGCTTTGCGTGTGTGTGTTTTTGCGCGCTGCGGTTTTGCAATTGAAGAAGAGTCCTTGCCTGGGTTGTCACTAGAGATGACCGAAAAAAACGATGTCTTGAAAGGATTTCAGATATAATATAAATATTTTTAGTGCAGAGATGTGAAACTTGCTTATCGATATTTACTTTCTATTTCTCATTGAAGTAAATGTTAGTGTAATGCCAACTCAATCACTAATAGTTTTTAGTATTGTCTAATATAAAGATGGCAGATCAATGATACTTTTTTGATATTTGACGCAAAATCCTTTATAAATATGTATATCGATATGATTTCAGCACGATATATTTGCAGTCGATTAATTTTCTTTTTGAAACATTTCTAGTTATATATATTATATTTTTGTATTTATAAATATTTTTTATTTTTCATTGTGTAATCGACCCACAATATACAAATGTTCTTACATTTTAATTATCGATACTATACAATTTATGGAGAGTATTTTTTTTTTTTGCTGCAATTTTTACCAAAAGTTTGCCCATAAATCAAATTATTATTATAATAATTATACTCTTCCGATAAAGCTGCATCCCTAGCTCCCACTTTGAGCCAAGTCTTTTGCCGCCTAAGTGCCTTCTCCTTGGGCTGCCATAAACGATTCCCGCTGTTTATGCTGAAAATCTATGCCACATTAGTTCGTTGCCATCCCCGTTCACGTTCTTGTTTGTTGTCGTTCGTCGTCGTTTTGTTTCGAGGGTCATGTTTTTGCCTTTGCCCCCGTTGTTGCGCTTTTGTTTGGCCCATGTGCTTGGCTTTTTGTGCCTTTTGCCGCTGAAGAGCGCTTGAGGTTGCCAGCCAGAGTGTGCAGGAAGCCAAGACAGACAGACAGCCAGTCGGTGGGACAGGCAGTCAGCCATTTAGTCAGACCGAGGGTGAAATAAAGGGATACACACTCACAGAAAAAGGAGTATGAATGCGACCTAAATCAGACCATTTCGTACTTAATTACTGTGTTTATGCAAAGCCCATTTGGCCAAATCGTTTCAAGAAAAGCTGTCAGAAAGAGCTAACCAAATGGTCCTTAAACCCAAGGGCGTTGCCAGCAGATCTCTAAATGTGTGTGGGCGGAGTTGTGTTGTTCCAGAATATATTATTACTTATGTGTATTAGATTAAATGTGTATCAATTAAAGAATATTACTGTTTGCTAAATTAATATTATATTTTCTTGGAAATGTAAATGTTTTCTGGTCACCTCAACTAGAGAATATTTATTAAATAAAATATTTCTTACAATTTCCGATTAGCCTTAATTCCACATTAGCTCTTAATTTTTTCCAAGTGCCGTCACAGTTATGAGCAGAAACCTTTTTGTGGACACAAATGGGACAAAAGAGCATCGGCGTAAGCGTAAGCGGCCATAAACATTTTTCCCACAACATGCAACAATGTTCATGTAATTATGCTGCCCCAAGCCCGGAGTCCTTGTCGTCAGCCAGCTCATGTTGATGCTTAACTCCGCTCCGGTTTATATCCTTGTTCGGTGTTCCGGCCATATCCTGCAGGCTGCAAGTGGCTCCGAGTTGAGTTGAGTTATTATCTCGGCCGAGCGGCGTGAGCAGGTGTATGTGTTTTGCTGTGAACACCTGAGCACACCAAGCTCGCATAACAGCATAGTATGTAGTAACAGCTTGGAAACTTTGAGGTAATTAATAACCCTAATTAAGTTGACTTAATCTAAATTGCCTGTTTTTTTTTAATGTTTTGAAAGAGAGGGAAAGATGTGCCACAATGTGCGATTAATGTTGCCCATCAGCATTAACTTTCTCGGCAGCCTCACTTAGCAGGTCTTGAAAGCCAACTTAAAGGCAATACCAAATGCAAATGATGAAGATGGCACAGACACACACTGAATATAGAGAGTATGCTCGGCGCACAGCCATAAATTGCCGATAAGTATTCAAAGCCATCGTTATTTCCTTGCCGACTGCAAATCATGGGACTTTCATTCCCTCTCGAGGACTTGTTCTCGGCACAGGAATGGTGCTGCTGCTGCACACGTTGCGTATGAGCAATTAAACGGAAAACCGTCCCACATCACGTATCCGCCATGTGACACTAGTTTTTCGTGTTTAATTACGGCTTTTATGGCCCCGAATGGGTACGAGAACCGATTCGCGACCGCATTAAACCAACAAAAGATGACTAACGGCCAGTTCTTCGAGGACGCGTGCCATAAAAATGAAATTAATTACTCCCGGGGAAAACGGAAAACTTGGGGAAACGGGAAAAGGCCAAAAGGAATGGCCCACAAAAGTATGCCAGAAGTATTGGTTAAACTTTAAGGCACCGGACAAGTTCAAGGTGCGTGAAGAAGTTGAAGCGATCGAGGTGGAGGGACAGGGAATATCATAAAAGCGAAAGAAATATTGCCCTTTCTTGAGCACACACACAGAAAGTACACCCAGGGCTACAGGAGCAGCGCCAGCAGCAACAGAAACAAACATAAGCAACAATAAACGTGTGCATAAATTTCGTGTCGAGCTGCGAGGTGCACGCAATGCGAGGCGCGGGCTGGAAGGGGGGTCTAAAAATGGGTGGAAAACCGGAAGGGGGGCTAAAAAAAGGAATGGCGTCAGCCAACATTTGAATAGCACGCACACACGCACACGTCCTGTCGTCTGTCTGTACAGTGGACACTCGCCAAGAAGGTTGTGAGAAGGATGTAGAGTGAACTCAATTGGGATATAGAAAAGAAATTCAAGAAAATTCAAGAAAAGAAATAATTGTTGAAAACAAAATAAAAACTACAAATCTAGAAATAGCTTATAATTTTGGTTTTTTCCAGCTAGCACTTTTTTATAATTTTGGTTTTTCCCACCTAACTCTTTTTATTTAAGTTATGCATTTGTTAAAATATTTTTAGTCATCTTTGAATGAAAACGATATGTTTTAAGTTAAATACAGGGCTCGAGGGACAACATTTTAAATTAAATATATTTCCAGTAAACTCTATATTATTTTTTTTTCTTTTTTAAGATACCTAGAAAGTGTTTTGAAAACCTTGTACCTCAAAGCCCTGAAAGTTAGTACCCAAAATTTGTATTTTAATAATTCAGGATCTTCTTAATAAAACTGGACTCATACGAGTGATTTTAGACCCAATCTACTCACTTAAATTCGTAATACTTTCTTTGGAATGCCATCAAAGAGTGCCGACTGTATCGACACAATAGTGCTATATTTTGTTTACGTGCTGTTTGCTTTTCCATTTTACTTTGCGCTTGTTATCGTCACTTCTGGATTCAATCAATCTTCCTTCTGCGGCAGCAACTCCAGCACGCACCCGCCGCCAGCTGAGTGCCACTCTCAGTCTGCGTCTGAGTTTCGGTCGCAAAAGGGGAAATAATTCAGGCAAGCCACCAAGCAAGCAAGCCAGCTAGCCTGCTTGCCACACGGCGTATGCGTAATGTGTTGATATTTGATACACATCTTGTCACTTTAAAGGGGAAAAGCCGCGGCAGCGGTATTTTCGACCTTTGCCTGCCCCCAAGCAGGGCAAACAAGAGATACTAATCTATTAGCTGCTAATCGTTTATCCATATGTAAATTGACTGCCCAAAGGCCAATCATCAACGGCAGAGCACAGGACAAGCGCAAATATTGAACTTGTGTAGGTGGAAGGAAGCCATTGCCGGGACAAGGATAAGCTTCCTTTTCTTTCATTTGCGGCAAATATGAGCTGTGTAGGAGGCATTGCCAAGAAATGTGCACAGAGAGAATGATGGAGAAGTTTGATATTGGGGCTAACTTTATTTGGGGTGCCAAGAGCTGTTGGAGTCTCTTGAATTACTTGTTGCTGAAAAGATGTCTAAAAAGAACCTGAAAACTAAGTAAAAAAAAAAAGTTTAAAAATAAGTTATAACATAAATCAAGGGATTGTCCAGAAAGGTTAAAATAATATTCATTGTATTGCAAATCCCCAGAACACATTTAAACATTATTTGTTTGCTCGTTTAATATTTAAAATGTTTATCTATTAATTATACTTTAAATCCTGCAGCACATTTTTCGCTCTGTGGTAGTGGAAAACATTCCTAGCAAAGCCTATTCATGTTGCTAGCCAATAAAATCCAATACTCCCCCAACCGCCTATAATACCCGGCAATCAATCTGTGACCCGCCACAACATTATGGAACGTAAATCATAAAAATTGCACACACTCAAGGCAAATGTGCGAGCTGATTTTTTCAGAGCGTACAATTTACTAGTAGTTTTTTTCCGCTACCCCCTTGCCAAGTTACAGAGCTCCACGCACGGAGAAAATAATGACCGAAACATGGAAAAAAAACCTAAGCCACTCAACTCTACAAATGGCGGTATTTTAATATTCACTATTATGTTTTTTGAGTCATGGTAAAGAGCGCATTTGGAGCGTAAAAATAGAGATTCTTGTTCGGTATAGAGCGCCATTTTCTTTGCATTCATAGATGATAATATCATTGAAGCAGAGAATAGTCCGCAGTCACCAGCCAGCGAGCCTGGCATAAATAGTTGTCGTTGCGGTTGGATAACGGGGCGTATGAATAATATTCCTGCGGCTATAAGTAACCAATATATGAAGCCAAGGAAGCGTAAATGCTATTTCTGGACGCAGAATGACCACATTTATAAGTTTAAAAGGAAGCAAGCGTAACGCTTGGCAAGTTTTCTATAGAAAATATATTTATATAATTTTACTCCGAGAAAGGATTCTATACATTTAAAACCCCTCGAAAGCCCCTTAAAGTCGGATGCAGCGTGTGTGCTGCATCAATGGGAAAACCGGATACGGATTCACCAGAGTGTTGCCTGGGGGAAATGCAAACATCGGAGAGCAGCAGATTGTAACATTGTCGTCTGCCAACAATAACATTTGCGAAATGCATTGCGAAAAACAAACGTTTTGAAATTACATTGAACATCGTGGAGAGCGGAGGGTTGTGCCTCTGGCGACTGGCTGGAAACGAAATCAATTTATGCCACAATCAATTCAAAAGTTGTGTGTATTTTGCGTACTGATTTGCGACACGTCGGGCATTTTAATTGAGTTTCCCCCATCGCCACGCGAATAGAATAATTTTCAATACAGGCAAAGTCAGTCGGGGCGGAGGAAAACGCACGATAAATATGCAAAACGCGAACGTTTCATATTTTTCAAGAGAAGGAACACCGAACAACTCCTGTCAGGATGCCCGCACGTCGGCCAATGTGACAGAAGAGTGACAGCCCGGTGGCGTCTGATTGATATGCAGATGGTGCGTATACGTGTTCGCATATATGAATGTATGTATGCTACATTTCTCGTTCGGAAAAAGTAGGAAAAGGAAGCCACAGTGACAGCGACAGCGAAGGGACAAAACTAACATAAACGCTTGACATGACAGCGGTTAAAGATAGTGAGACGGATGTGGCAAAAGCGGAAAGTCCCCTTCTCAGCCACAATCACAGTACTGTTGATGGGGAAATTCGTGTGATTTATGCAAAATTATGTAATAGCCGACAGACGACAGACGGAGACTTCATTAGCAGCACATTCCGCTTTAAATACTTTGATTGGCACCGAGTCATGCGCATCTCATAGGTAAATAGTTTGGCGCTAGAAATGAGCGACCATTTAGCACCGATTCAGGCAGCAATTCTGGCACAGATTCTCGCACCTCATATGATCACCATAGAGGAAGATAATAAAATCATGTTCAATACTTAACACCAAGCTTGTGCGCTTACATAATCGAGCCACAATCGTGTGAAGCCAAGTGGGAAATTAATATTGAACACATTTTGCGTCATTAGAGCAACGTTGCGTATGCGTAATTTGCCCAGGGACTCGGCGACAGGTGTGAAAAATAGTATTCTGTTTGAAGCCACATAGGGGAACTGCAGTTTGTAAATGATTTTCATAGCAGGAATTTAGTTTCTATTGTTTAATATTTCTACTCTTTATTTTTCTGTTTTAAAGCATATAGTGTTTTAAATTTCTCTTTGCCTTTTCACATACTTAAAACTTTACGAATGCCTTGACAACCTACCAAGGCTATGAAAAGAACGCAATTCAGTTAGTTTAAAAGCACAATCATTGAGTGCCTTAAGTGGCAATTCATCATCTATAAACGCACAAGTTCATTTGATGCTCTAAATTGTGAAAACACCTTCAGAAAAAGCACTCTCCGACTGTCAGTTGCCTTCGAATGTCGTTAATCTCTCGGCTTTTTTTGCCTTGCTCTCAGCCAACACTCACCTTCCTCGTAAGCCAAACCAACTTATGGCTGACTGCCACAGCTATTGTTGCACCTCAGCCAAGGATGGCTGGGGAAGGAGAAGCCAAGCCGGATTGCAGCTCCTCCCAGAGTGAAATACTCGTACTTTTTATTCCGCTGACATTTCACAATTTATTTTCCAAACTTTGTTGGCACAAATTGCTCTGATGTTTTGGCAATTCGTCAAGCGAATTTGGCCCATGTTTGCATGTTCCTTGGCTCAAGATGCACTCGGTTTACCCGGCCATGGTATTCGAGGGGGCATTAACACATCAGTGTTAAAATTTAACGACCTATCCGGTCGGTCCTCGCCCCCAAGTAGAGGCGACGAAAGGGAGTGCGGCGGAAGGCAGTGCGGTCGTAAAAAGCGAGGAATGGCGGCCGGAAGTTGTAAAATATCCGCCACCATGTGTGCGAGGAAACGGAAGTACGACATTTGTATGGACGCGGCTTGCCTGGTAACTGTCTGTCTGTCCGCCTGGCCTTATAAAAATTTATATGTCCAAGCATCAAAATTTTATCGTCCTTCGGTTTCAGGCTCAAATATAATGGAAACGTTGCAAGTCGCCCACAACGCCCAGCCCCTGGCTTGGGTGCAGTTTATATCGGTTTCCTTGGACTCACGTACATCCTCATTCCCAGCATCATCGTCATCATCCTCTCTGGTTATCCGCAACGATGATGGAGAGTGGGAAAGTACCCTCCTCTGCATGTCTCCTTCTTATCGATTCGGTTGGCCCGCCTGCATGTTTGTCTATTTGGCCATTCTGGCCATTCTGCAATATTTACACAAGTTGCAAGACCGAAATGTAAGTCACTTTCGGCAGACACCTGCAGGCTACGTGCTGGACTTTTGAATGCGACAAATATTGGCTTTTATTGAGTGCTCAAGGTATAGCAATATTTTTGGAGTGAAATGACTTTTATTTGATTAAACTCTATCTGTAAAATCTTCCTATATAAAATGTGACTTTTCTAACTCGAAGTTTGCAGAGGTAGATATTTATTTTAGAATAATAGAAACCTATTTAAACTGATTGGCAATTTTCCTAGAGCCAAATGGAGCTCAAATTTAATAAATAGAAAATACAAGCTCTTTTATTTAATATCTCTGACATTTAATATATAAAAAAATCTTTGAACTTTCCCTATATTCAGAGTTGAGACTATTAAATTTATTATGAATATTTTTTCTTTCTTTCTTTACCCGGAGTCAGCTTGTAAATTGGAAATTGCTCTTCACGAACTTTACACTCTCGCCAAAATAAATGCATAAACATAAAAGCACAACTATGTATACTCTTCTGGCTGCGCATATTTACAAAGTCTCCCCTCCTCACCCATCAAAAACTTGCTCGGAATGCAATGATAATTTATACCGTGGAAGGAACTTTGGCGCTGGGGAAAAATGCCTTCGTCAGAGCTGTCAAGTCAGGGCACTTTGTAACACAAAAAAAAAAGTAACTCTGTTGCATAAATGTGCATTAATGGAACGTGAGTCTGGGAATCCTTGGCATTGTTCAAATATTCATAAGGCAAACGTCGAGTAATAAGATGGAAACTTGCATTCCTAAAGCTGTGCAGCTCTGTTGCTCTGCAGCTCTGGAACCCTGAAACCTGATGAGCTTGTCAGGCGAGAGGAGTCCCTCAAGCAGAAGGAGTACAGGGCGCAACTCACCTGGGAATCTGGCAGACCTGCGAAGAGGCAGGAGTCAGGAGGAAACCGCAAAATATCCATCAGCATCAACAAGTGCTTGGGAAACTGTTGTAGTTTCTCCTTATTAAATTTCCTAGCCGTGGGAGCATGCAAAGCCGGAGCAATCCGAGAACTTTTGCGCTTCCACCGGGCAAAACAAACGAAACCGGAGAACTCATACGCCCCGTGGCCGGTGCTTTATGGCACTGCCCCCTGCCACCGACCTTTTATTTCTGTATTTTTCGATGGAACTGCGCGTGGCTTACACGGCTCCGGCTTGTTCGTGTTTCAGCCGTAACCAGCAGCTGTTGTTACTGCTCCTGGTTCTGGCTCTGGTTCTGGCTCTGTGTCCGGGTCCCTGTCCCTATCCTTGCTCCCGTCGTCCTGTTACTCGTTTTGTTTCCGGATTGCCATTGTAAAACTTTTGCGCCAGTTGTGCAATACATAAGTTGTGCCATTTTAAAGCGAAGGTTGTTACAACTTGAACACCGAGTTGGTAATGGATAGGATGCGGCCCAAACTCCTGATAATCCTGAAAAAGAAGTCATGTAATCAGAGGGAGCTGCCTGGTACAAGTGTCTGTAGCAATTTCGAGCCAACTTTGGTGACGAAAGCACTAATAAATTCTTTATTAAAAAATGAAAAAACATTTACATGGAAATTGAGGTTATTTTATAATATTTTCCTTCGAATCAGCAGTTCAGAAAGTTTATATAAGTTTCATTTGTAGGCTTTATTTTCTGCTTTTCCTTGTGGTTTTTCTAATATAAATATCTTGCCAAGATGTACATTGTAAATCGATTCTTCACCATTTTGTGTCTGTGTGTAGACTTAAGTCTTAATAATCTTAAGCGTTTGCTTTTGCTCCCTCTTGTCCTTAAGGGTGCCTCCTCTTCTGGGTTATTTTTATTGAGCTTATTCAATCCGCTATTATATTGGCTGTCAATATCGCTCACATATCGAAGTATATGACGTGAAATAAATATATCTTTAATGGCTGTCAGTACAGAACCCTCCATTCCTGTCTGCGCTTCCAGGCAATTGAGTCGCAGTCAACATTTGCGTTGGTTAATCTGAACTCAAATAACTATATGTAAGAACTGAAAAAAAGGAGAGAAGAAAAATATTTATAAGTAAAGCAGTAACCATTTAATATTTAAGTCTATTTAATTTAGTTTAATTCGATTATAAAATAAGTCTTTTCTATACTATACTATAGATTCTACTTCTACATAGATTCTAGATTTCCATTTTGTATGCTTCTTTAGCCTAAAAATATTACTTCTTTTGCAAGAATTTATTTTCATAAAAAAACAGTCTTGTACATTTAAAAATCTATAAGATTTAAGTGCAATTAATTTTCCCAGTGCATGTATGTGGTAAAAGTGCATGGCCCAGGGGCTTCCGAGTTGATTGCAATTAAATGAGCTGGACAGGGGAAAAGTCAGCCTCAATTAGCTCGCATCAAGTGCAAATGAAAGTCAACTTGCGGTGAGCTCGGCCAAATGGATTTTCGGCTTTAAACGAAATTAATTCGCTTAGGAACTTTAGCCATTGCGAGGAACTGAAACTTCGACGTGTCTGTTGTTAATATAAATTTATTTGGATTTTACGCTTTTCGAAAGTTTCGCCTTGATAAATGACCACCCAGGGCGATCTCTTGCCGCCGTCATAAACTATTCCTTTGATGAATGGCAGCGAGTGGACGGGAAAGCAATGTCGAAGGACGAACGAGGAAGGAGCAGGCGAAGGAGCTGGAGGGGTCTGTGCATGCCATCAACATGCAACAGGAAATTCGCAGAAACTTTTCACTCAGCCGAAGTTTTGCTTTCGGGATTGTTTATGCTGCAGATTTGCTCTTCTCACTTTTTAATTTATTTATTAAAATATGTTTTTGGGTAATTTGGTGAAAAGCTCAAAACCCGAAAGATAAAGCCAAGTGTTGGCTCGACTTCAGAAAACATGTAAGAAGTTTGGGGTTTATTTAATTGAGGTAAGAAAGATCGTAGATAGGGAAATTTTCTGTCTGAAAAATATGAAAAAATTGGTGGGGAAATTTAGAACCTTACCTGCAGCTTCCGACAAACTATTCTGTATAGAAAATATATTGATTTATTCTAGCTTATTCCGTAGTTGATTTAATTACCTCAGTCCAAAAGCAGCCCCTGGCCAGCAGCTCGGGTTTAATTAAAGCGAATTGTAACCATTACAATTATGCCATTGTCACGCCCCTCTGACATCCGATTCGAGTTCACAATTAATGCTAATAAGCAGCCACCATTCCCCGCCCGACCGACCGACC
>VNJV01006528.1:0-13220 GCA_008042635.1 Drosophila nikananu
GCTCGGTCAAGATTTACCGTGTTGAACGCGCAGTGTTACAATAATTATTTGACTTGTTGTAGGATCCAGATCTCTCAGGACCCAGAACAGTTTTATAATTTTGTTAACACTAAACGTAAGCCAATTACGCATCCTTCCTCTCTTTCTTTTGAAAATACAATCATAAAAAACGATCGTGAAGGTAGCAAATCGGATGCCAGCAACTATAGAGGAATCTCTAAGTTGTCGGCCATTCCAAAACTTTTCGAGAAAATCATAACTCCCCGTTTGAAGCACCTATGCAAATGAATTATTTCTCCATGTCAGCATGGATTTTTAAAGTAAGTTCAACAACAACCAATCTTTTGGAGCTCACTTACTTCATAGTTAAGGGCTTCCATAAAAACTTTCAGACAAACGTAATCTATACTGATTTCAGTAAAGCATTTGACTCTGTTAACCATTCTCTCCTTGTTCGGAAACTCGATCTAATGGGATTTCCGGTTGATCTTCTTAGTTGGATCTCAAGTTATCTGAATGGCAGGACGCAAATGGTCCTTTTTAAAAATTCTTTATCCAATGTTCTCAGGGTTACCTGTGGCGTCCCGCAAGGGAGCCATTTGGGTCCCCTGTTGTTTACATTATTTATTAACGACCTGCCCAAAGTTCTGATCAACTCCAGAGTACTAATGTACGCGGACGATGTCAAACCCTGCGTGCAATATAAGGACGCTTCCTGCCAATATGATTTACAGACAGATCTTAATAATTTTCAAACATGGTGCCGCTTAAACTTATTAAACCTAAACGGCTCTAAATGCAAGCTAATGACATTCTCCCGTGTCGCTAGATCCTATATCTACATCTTTTGAATTGCATGAACCCTTTAGAGTCCTATGTGTAAATTATAACGATTTGTATAGATAACGTCAAATGTATTATAGATAGCCCTCCCAAACTAAAAACCTTAGTACTAACCCACTTAGTACGCATGCACGCAAACAATCTGGCAGCACGTCAGTAGTCACTTCCTCGCGCCCACTAACACCCAACACGAACAGGCACGTGCTTGGTGTCATACGGGCCACTTGAATATACTGACCTTAGTGCATCAACGTCCAGAAAAAAAAAAAAAAAGACGGTAATCTCAGGGCGGCATCCCAGGGTAAGCCACTTAGGGCGAAAAGCAGAAAGTTTTTTTGAACAAATTCAAAGCGGTTAATATGAACTCCAAATTGAGGACTCCAAACGCAAGAACCATACTCCAAAATGGGACGAACTAACGAAGTAAAAAGAGTCTTTGTTACATAAAAAAAATCGAATTCCTTCGACCACCGTTTGATAAATCCAAGCATGCCTCTGGCCTTGTTTACCATGGACGAAATATGTTCTGAAAACGAAAGCTTAGGATCTAGTCGGACACCTAGATCATCAACACGAGTTAATCTTTCCAAAGCGCATTCATTAAGAATATATGACTCAACTCTTTAGTAAACCAAGGAGGATTATTCGAGCCTTATTCGGACCAATTAAAATCTATTATAAAGTTATTCAGCCGTTCGAAGTCCGCCTTGCGAAAACAAATGACTTTTTTGGCTGGACAGTCAGATATATTCAGTGTCAGTCCCAATGTCGAGAGTCACATCAAAAGTGGGATGATAGGGATCTTTGGGAAGCGTCAATGGCGCCACCCTGGCTAAACTAACTCTTGCCGGATCTGAGACAAAGCAGAGATCAAGCAAGCGCTCTATGAAATTTCGAACATGGTTGACAAGACACATTGAAATGTCGAGCAAGGCAGCAATAAAATTATGATGTGTGGAGGACCAAATAGCCCCTGGGATATTAAAATCACCAAGAACTACTAAATGATCCTTATTCGAAAGTCGATTGGAAACCATCTGGATAGCGGAGAGATGGGTCCAATAAATAGGAAGTTCCGACATATGCGGATTGTAAGAACAGGTACCATTAACTGATAGCTTCACACAAAAGAATTCAACATAGTTGCCCTCCTCGAAAGTTGTTAATTTCGACGCGAGACTGGAGTCAACCGCTATGAGGACACCACCTCCACGACTGCTAGTCCGATCCAGCCGATATATCGTGAATACAGCTGGAAAAACTTCGAATCTCAAAATCTCCGGCTTAACCAGGTTTTTGTGAACACAATAACTTGGGATGCAAAAGAGAGACTATCAGAATACAGTTTAGGAAGCTTACTATGTAAGCCTCTTGCATTCTGATAGGAGATAGAGAGGGAAGTTATTAGTTTTTTGGAGCGGATGTCGTAGAGAGCACAGTGGTTAGGTCGGGCCTGGGAAGACTTATTCCTACAGGCCGCCGTTTCTTTTTCTTAGCTTCGAACTCTTTGATTCAGGCCAGAAATTGATAGAGCATATTGTTTCAAAGAGCTCATTAGGGACATCTATTTTGAAAATATAAATATCAATAGCATAAAAAAATTGAATTTTTTTACCTTTATTTTTATTTTTTCGGCAAGTTTTGCCTTGGATAAAGGCGATGACTTCTTCAGATGTCAGAGCAGGGGACAGCCGCGAAACAAATATATGATTCGAAGGCCTTCGGCGATGTGGACTGCTTATCTGCGTTGTCAATATCGGCCGGTAGTCCGGGACTGATACCCTGAGCAGGGTATCTTTGACTTCATTCTAAGGCCGAGGGCTCTGACGGGAGAGGCTGCTGTTGGGAGTCCGCCGCCGGTTGTTGAGATCCGCCTAGATGCTGCAGGCCAGTTGCGGTTATTTTGAGTTTTACGAAAACTCAATAATATTATCTTAAAACCGCCCTTGGTTTTTCGTATAAAAGATATAATTTCATTTCAACCTCGCAACAGGCCTCGCAGCAGTAGCGCAGACCGATGTTTCTTCTTACATCGTTCACCGTCCGTCCAGAAACACCGATGCACTTGGCATGCACTATGTTTTCGCACAGGCAGCAGTCGACGGTAAGATCATTAGAAGTAAAAGCCTTTTTACAGGTTTTAGCGAAGTAGACAATAGCGAACATTATAGGGACTTACCACTGTAACGATCCTCTCTGCAAGGACCGTACAAATTTCCTAACGTTACACCTGTAAATAATATTAGTAAGCATTAAATATTAAGTTTAGCAAGTAATAATAGTATTAGGGACACGAAGTCCATCCCCCGCTTAGGAGGGGCACGAAGTCCCAGGCAATACCCCTCACGAGTGCCCAGGTGGCAACCTAAGACCCCGATAGTTAAAGACGATATATCGATAGAAGAAGCGATCGGAGAGATGCGATCACTAAGCCAGAGATCGTGGCTTGTTTTCCGGTCTCGAACAGAGCAGACGTGTGCGTGGCAAAGTACGAGTGTCCGTAGAGAACACGCGGCATCGTGATCAGAAAAGCTCCCAGAGACGCGCGAGTGTGCGACCAAGTATCAGCGGCGACGGCGTTTCCCGCTGCACCAGACAATTCCGAGACGCGCAAGTGCGCGACCAAGAACCAGCGGCGACAGCCAAATTCCCGCTGCATCCGAACCGAAGACGGTAGAACACCAGCGGCGACAGCGTTTTTCCCGCTGTGCCAGACGACCGAAGTAGAGCACGTAAGCCACCCGTTTCCCCCTTCCCCTTGCAGTGGATCATTGAAAAAAATAAACTAAACCCATATTACTGCAACCAAGTTTTAGCGCCTTTTCTTAGCCAACCCGACTGCCCGACTGTTCCTCCTCCCATTGCATGCCAACCTAGGGTAGCACGCCGGGAACTTTGCGCGCTTGGATTCTCATCCGCCAAAAACTCCCGAGTCCGCACCCTGGCTCCCGCCTCATCCCGATCCTCCGCCGGCGTAAGCGGCGTGGCCCGACAGTTCCTCTGCGTTTGGACTCGCATCCGCACCGGAACTTCCGAGTTCACGACGCTACGCTACCGGCCTGCCCATCCACCCCAGTAGCCTCCGTGATCATCCGGAGTGGTAGATCCCATAGCTTCCGGGATTACCTGGAGGAGGAGGCCTGAGAAGCCCCTGTGTCCAGAGGATTCCCATGACAACATTCCTAACTACAGGTTCCACCCTTCTATACAAATTTCTTGTGTAGGTTCCTTGGCCGCGACTGAGGTCTTACCCCGGCTATAGAAACCACGTCACACCACTGTACCTTTACGTATGAAGAGATTAGAAAAGTGCAGAGAGAGAGAAAGAACGAGAGAGCGTGGGAGCGAGCTTAACGTTTAGCTGTCGCGACGGCGCAAACTAAACGGAGAAGGCACAAAGAGGAATGCGAAAAAATGCAGCGCGAAGACCGGCAGCCCAACTAAATTAGGAAAATAATAACAATTAAATACACAAAACAGAATAGCTGCATGCACACGAAGTGAACGGGAACTTTATTAATCGCAAAATAGAAGATAAAAAAAAATTAACTCAAAGAGCCCAAGAAAAAACGTCCGTTCGCTTGGAAAAGAGAAAGGTTTTTTTGAACGTGAGGGTTCTTACGCTGGCCAAAGACATGGGCGCATATAACATACTTACCTTTCCGTATAGAAATATATATAAGAATTATAAGAACGCCGCTCCGCTGCTGGCGTCACCGGAGCTCTTCGGCTTTTAGCTGCACAAATTAAAATGTAGGTATTGAAAACGAATTCATTCAATAAACAGAAAGAAATCTGAGCTAACACCACTCTATAAACACAAATCCAGTCATTTATTAAAATTGGGAACTAGACGTGTATAGTATTGCGCCACTGTAGAACGTCTTTTGAATTGCATTAACCCTTTAGAGTCTTATGTGCAAATTACAGCGATTTGTACATAATACCTTAACACATAGGTAGCATTCCCAAAATTAAAATTTTATACTAACCCACTTAGAACGCATGCATCTGGCGCCACGTCAGTAGTCACTTCCTCGTATTCCCTTTTTATACCCTTTCAGGGTATTTTAATTTTAGTCAGAAGTTTGCAACGCAGTGAAGGAGACATCTCCGACCCTATAAAGTATATATATTCTTGATCAGCATCAACAGCCGAGTCGATCTAGCCATGTCCATATGTCCGTCTGTCCGTTTCTACGCAAACTAGTCCCTCAGTTTTAAAGCTATCTGGATGAAAGATATGCTCCTATATGCTCTCACTGCTATATATGTCAGAACGAGCCGGATCGGCCGACTATATCATATAGCTATATAGGAAAGATCGGTAAATTTTAATGAAAAAAATTATAACTAAGCCAATTTTTACAATATTTGAATACAATTTGAGATATGGCCATTTTGTATTATTCTTGAATTTTGGTTTTAATTTGATCAAAATCGAACAACTATATCATATAGCTGTCATAGGACCGATCAGAAAATTTTGATGAAAAAATCCAACTAAGCCAATTTTTTCACATATTTTCATAAAATTTGAACCATAGACATGTTGTATTATTCCAGAATTTCGGTATTAATTTTATTCAAATCGGATCACTATATCATATATCAGCCATAGGAAAATATATATAAATTCATTAAATTCCTTCGCAACATTTTTCTTTCGCAACATTTCTCGTTCGCAACATTTTTCTTTCGCAACATTTACCTTATGTCAGTAACCGAGAAAACGAAAAAGTCAGAAGATTTTTCTTCTTCTTCTTACTTACTGCAAGGGTTTTTAAACTTCGGCATGCCGAAGTTAGCTTCCTTTCTTGTTTTACTTTCATTTGTCGCTCCAACTAACACCTAACACGAACAGACACGTGCTTGGTGTCAGATGTGCCACTTGATTGTACTGATCGTAGTGCTTCAAAGTCAAGTTTATGAAAGGGACAACTGTACAAACTCATCGGACTGCGTCCGGAGAAGGAACACTAAGCAGGGGGAAAAGACCACGCACTGTTGAAAGAATGCGTGGGCACCAACTACCGAGGACGCGTTATTCAAGAATGCCTCGACCTCATTGATATGCATGCTCGTATATTTTTGATCTTTCTCAAATGTGGACATCCAGCAATCTCTGGTTTTCAGGATGAAAAAGGTAAAACTTATTCGCTAGGATGTGCCTCAATCTTCCAGGTTTTGGCAAAAATATAATTTAAGCTTAAAATAACAAAAGCGATTATTGCGTCAGACTAATACATGCCTCATTCGCTGTAATCAGTATGTATCCGGAATTTGTCATTTAAACTGCCCAAAATTGGTACTACTATCCATAATTACTTTGTCAGAAATGAGCGCGACCTATCAACCTGTGTGTTTTCAGCAGCTCTTGAAATCTGTCCATGTCAGTGTTTTGAACCAAAAAGTTAACACTCCGTGGAATCCGTTTCGACTCGATTGAGGACGAACGTAGGAAAATTCGAAGAGGAAACTAAATGTAATTAAATCACTTTAGAATGAGCATGTCTTGAAAGCATCAAACAAATGTTGATAAAAATTAGATTTTCGTTTTATTTACCAATTCCAGAAACTCCTTGGTCACAATGTATATGGCTTGCAGACATCTATCGAAAGAATCTTGTGCCCACCGAATTCTCTCTGTGGTAAAAATGTTCTTCGTTGATGTTTAAGCTTGTGGGTTACTGTTTTTCTCGGGTCCGAGCTAGCAACTATTCTTTTTTAGTCATTGGTGCTGTTACCTCTGTTCTTTTATTTAGCTTTTTCCCAATTTTCTCTTGGTTTCGAACAGCATATTTAAAAAATACTGAGAAGAGCATATTTTTTCACAAGTCCTTATAAGAGATGTATTTTATAGGATAAGATATACTTAAAGGAAGAAAGAATAATATGTTTTTTAATATTCCGACGAGTCTCGCATCAGTAGCTCAATAAATTTGTAAATATAATAAATCCATCGGCTGTCTATATGATATATGTGGTGAGGGAGACAGCAAGGACAAAGAATTACCTTCAGTTACTAAACAAAAATCCAATATAAACTAAGAATACAATGATATGATATTAATGGTGTTTCTTGGTCGACTTATCTGCATGAGTAAGTAAGTAAGTAAGCAAGAAGTGGATAAGAGCAGCATGACAAAATTAACTTCAATATTGGTGAGCTTTTTATTTTGTGTTTATTTTATTGTACAAATTATATATTGTAGATAAGAAAACAAATTTCATAGAATACAAAATTTAATGTAATTTCTTTAAACTTTATGCATTTTTATTTCCCTAAGGTATCAAAACAACTCATATTTCTGGAACAAGCTCATTAGCTCAGCGACTGGAATGTTTTCTACTCAAGATGGTTACGAAATGGTTAAATCTTTTTACAACCATCATATTGGAGAATTTGGAACTGCTCAACACATTATTGAGAAATCAATTCGAAACATTAAAGTGGAAGTTGTTTGGAGCGAGCAGAATTTGCCTGTTATAGAGAGGTGGATTGATACATTTTTATCTCGGCAGAGACAATAATTCTCATTTGTAATCATATATAGTTAAATTACATAAGCTCAAATTTATCATATATATTATATATTTAAAAATTTCCCTAATGGGGTATTAAACATTTTATCCTAACCATTTATTTATATATTTCATTTAAAAGCGGTGGAAATTGGAACTTACCTCTAAAACCATTCTCAATTGCCATTCTAGAGTCGGGCGACGTAGCTTTTCCAAACAATTTTGGCAAAAGACTACCCACAGGTGTTCTACAACTTGGTGGTAACTATCATCACGTTGTGCGCGCCTCGAACTCTCGTATTAAGATCGTGCATACGAACACTACTTTGTTTGTCTCTTTCGCACGCTCAGCAACCAACACTCCAATACACCTACTATATAAAAATAGGTCGGGTTTTCCGTGCTGACGCTATAACTCCAGAAGAGCGGGAAAGTAATTTTTCACATACAGCGCCATTTCTTATACATGCAATGCGTGATTCAATGTTTGGCACCTACTAATTGTTTTCTATTCAGTTAATTTTTTGTGACAATCCGGAATTGTTTTCACTGTGAAACTGTAAAAAAAAAACAATTGGAAACCATCATATCAATCACGTGTATTACGCAAATTTTTATTGAATTTCGAGGTGGTAAGTTGAACTGTCTAAATGTGGATCGAGCATTTGAGGTTAGCACAAGACATGCATGATTTTTTTTAATAACGCGCGAGTCCCACGCCCACCTCCCACCCAACTGAACGAGGGGCGCAGCCGTGTGACGTACGGCACGATCGCCTTTTAGATAGACGCGTGAGAAGGAAAATATAGGAAAGTACGAGGAAAGTTGTTTTTGTTTTTTGTTTCTTCACGTCACCGTGAATTAGCCTATGCAGAAAGACGACACCAAGCATTGTTTTATGGTTAATAAGGAAAGATAGGTTAATTAAAATAAGTCTAGCTGAGTAAGACCCGAATATGTTGTCGTCAAGGAGTTCGAAGCTAAGAAAAAGAAACGGCGGCCTGTAGGAATAAGTCTTCCCAGGCCCGACCAGACCACTGTGCCCTCTACGACATCCGCTCCAAAAAACTAATTACATCCTCTCTATCTCCTATCAGAATGCAAGAGGCTTACGTAGTAAGCTTCCTAAACTGTATTCTGATAGTCTCTCTTTTGCATCCCAGGTTATTGTGTTCACAGAAACCTGGTTTAAGCCGGAGATTCTGAGCTCCAAAGTTTTTCCAGCTGTGTTCACGATATATCGGCTTGATCGGCCTATCAGGCGTGGAGGTAGCGTCGGAATTAATAACTTTCGAGGAGTTCAACGATGTTGAATTCCTTTGTGTGAAGCTATCAGTCAATGGTAGCTCCATTTTCATTACCTGTTCCAACATTCCTCCTATGTCGGAAATTCCTATTTATTGGAACCATCTTTCCGCTATCCAGATGGTTTCCAATCGACTTTCGGATAAGGATCATTTAGTAGTTCTTGGTGATTTTAATATCCCAGGGGCTATTTGGTCCTTAAATAATTCGACTATTTCACTCCTTACCTCCACACATCACGACTTTATTGCTGGCTTGCTCGACATTTCGCTGTCTCAAGTCAACCATGTACGAAATTCCTTAGAGCGCTTGCTTGATCTCTTTTTTGTCTCAGATCCGGCAAGAGTAAGTTTAGCCAGGGTGGCGCCTTTGACGCTTCCCGAAGATCCCTATCATCCTACTTTCGATGTGACTCTCGACATTGGGACTGACTTACTGAGCATATCTGACAGTCCAGCCAAAAAAGTTCTTTGTTTTCGCAAGACGGACTTTGAACGGCTGAATAACTTTATATCAGATTTTAATTGGTCCGATTTATACTTGTTCACTGGCATGGCTGAAGCCGTGGATATTTTCTACAGTGCCATGAATTCTTTCTTTACTGAATGTGTTCCGTTATACTATCCGCCAACCTCAAATAAGCCTCCTTGGTTTACTAAAGTGTTGAATCATCTTAAAAATAAAAAATCTAGGCTGCATACTAACTCTGCCCTATCCCTTTATTTATCGGCTCGGTCAAGATTTACCGTGTTGAATGCGCAGTGTTACAATAATTATTTGACTTGTTGTAGGGTCCAGATCTCGCAGGACCAAAACAGTTTTATAATTTTGTTAACACTAAACGTAAGCCAATTACGCATCCTTCCTCGCTTTCTTTTGAAAATGCTATCATAAAAAACGATCGTGCTATTGCCGATCTGTTTGCGCAGATTTTTCAAACCCCTTACTCAACTTCCACTGACTCTAATCAGACTTATTTTTACATCATGCCCAAATCGAACTTAATTTTTAGTCCTACTTTAGACGAAAGCTCTATTCATTTAGATCTTCAACGTGTTAAGCCCGTTTATTCGCCAGGACCCGACGGTATACCTGGCTGTGTGCTTAGGTATTGTGCCGACGCCCTATGCAATCCGAAATTTCCGTAGAAACATCCCACTTTCCCCTTATTTGGACGGAAACATTTCTTATTCCTCTGCACAAAAAGGTAGCAAATCGGATGCCAGCACCTATAGAGGAATCTCTAATTTGTCGGCCATTCCAAAACTTTTCGAGAAAATCATAACTCCCCGTTTGAAGCACCTATGCAAATGAATTATTTCTCCATGTCAGCATGGAATTTTAAAGCAAGATCAACAACAACCAATCTTTTGGAGCTCACTTACTTCATAGTTAAGGGCTTCCATAAAAACTTTCAGACAGACGTAATCTATACTGATTTCAGTAAAGCATTTGACTCTGTTAACCTCGATCTAATGGGATTTTCGGTTGATCTTCTTAGTTGGATCTCAAGTTATCTGAATGGCAGAACGCAAAAGGTCCTCTTTAAAAATTCTTTATCCAATGTTCTCAGGGTTACTTCTGGCGTCCCGCAAGGGAGCCATTTGGGTCCCCTGTTGTTTACATTATTTATTAACGACCTGCCCAAAGTTCTGATCAACTCCAGAGTACTAATGTACGCGGACGATGTCAAACCCTGCGTGCAATATAAGGACGCTTCCTTCCAATATGATTTACAGACAGATCTTAATAATTTTCAAACATGGTGCCGCTTAAACTTATTAAACCTAAACGGCTCTAAATGCAAGCTAATGACATTCTCCCGTGTCGCTAGATCCTATATCTACATCTTTTGAATTGCATGAACCCTTTAGAGTCCTATGTGTAAATTATAACGATTTGTATAGATAACGTCAAATGTATTATAGATAGCCCTCCCAAACTAAAAACCTTAGTACTAACCCACTTAGTACGCATGCAGGCAAACAATCTGGCAGCACGTCAGTAGTCACTTCCTCGCGCCCACTAACACCTAACACGAAAAGGCACGTGCTTGGTGTCATACGGGCCACTTGAATATACTGACCTTAGTGCATCCACGTCCAGAAACAAAAAAACAGACGGTAATCTCAGGGCGGCATCCCAGGGTAAGCCACTTTGGGCGAAAAGCAGAAAGTTTTTTTGAACAAATTCAAAGCGGTTAATATGAACTCCAAACGCAAGAACCATTCTCCAAAATGGGACGAACTAACGAAGTAAAAAGAGTCTTTGTTACATACGGAAAATCGAATTCCTTCGACCACCTTTTGATAAATCCAAGCATGCCTCTGGCCTTGTTAACCATGGACGAAATATGTTCTGAAAACGAAAGCTTAGGATCTAGTTGGACACCTAGATCATCAACACGAGTTATTCTTTCCAAAGCGCATTCATTAAGAATATAAGTTGCATACTGGGGAGTGACACGTGAAAACGTCATCAGTTTGCGTTTGGAGCTGTTGAGATGTAATAAGTATGCTTGAAAGTTGTTAAGATCCGATTATAAGTCTGACTGGCATGAGCTGTCCTTATACTGCAGACATATTTAATAGTCCTTTGGTTATCTGAGTAGATCCTTCTCTCTATTCCCTAGAGCCATCGGTGTAAAGAGATACCGCATTATGTACTGTTCCGGTATCTTTTCTTTAAACTTACCTTGATGGGTACTGTAACCATTCGCTAGGATCTTGGTTTTGGCAAAAATATAACTTTAGCTTAAATTCACAAAAGCGATATTTGCGTCAGAGTAATACATGCCTCATTCATTGTAATCAGTATGTATCCGGAATTGGTCATTTAAACTGCCCAAAATTGTTACTACTATCCATAATTACTTTGACAAAAATGTGCGCGACCTATCAACCTGTGTGTTTTCAGCTCCTCTTGAAATCAGTCCATGAAAGTGTTTTTAATGAAATTTCTTTGCCATTGTTAAAAAGGACTTATGGTGAAACAAAGGATGCACAAGAAACCGTCAGTTAATTTTATGTGACAAACCGGTATTGTGTTCACTGTGAAATTGTGAAAAAAGTACACAAAAATTCGATATTTGTTATTATTCGTTAGTTCGTTTTCGTTTCCTAACATTTTAATTGGAAACCATCAAATCAAAGAAGTGTATTGTGCTAATTGTTAATAAATTTCAACAGCATTAATTTGCCTTTAAAATGGTAGGTTTAACTGCGTAAATTATGTGGATCGCACATTTGAGGTTAATAATAATAATAATAATAAATCGGGGAGATCTCCCTGCAGAGACTTAAGGCACTGCGACCGAGTGGTCTTTTGTGCCTATAGTACTCCCTATAGAGACAAAAGTTGCTCAACCTCCCTTATGAAGGCAAGCAGATCTCTTGTCGAGGCTTGCCTGAGCTGCAAAGCTATTAAGAGATCGCTATGCAGGTGCCTCCTTCTGGACCAAATAATGGCTGGACACTCACAAAGAATGTGTTTGGTCGTCTCGTCGACCTCTTTACCGAGCCTGCACTCCGTTTCTGAAAACAGACGGATCTTATGAAGATGGTAGGTTAAGACATGGTGGCCGGTAAGGTAGGCTACCAATAGTCTTAGATTCATCCTGAAACACCCGTCAGCGTTCCGTCCCAAAAGCGGATGTATCAGCTCTTTAGCTTAACGACATCCTGAACTGGATATCCAATACCTGGATTTAGCTCCTTTAACCCATCTTCCAACCATATCGTTGGCAGCTGCCCACCCTAGGCCACAGAATGGCTCCGGGCCGTGTAAAGGAGTCGCTGAGCCGAGTCTTGCAAGCTCATCAGCGTTTTCGTTGCCGAGAATTCCGGCATGACCGGGAACCCAACACAGAGTTACCCTGTTCCCGGTGTAGAGCTGCTGGAGGCTGGTCCAGCAGTCCGCGAAGGGTTTGGAGCTTATCCTCCAAGAGGATAGAGCTTTGATCGCCGCTTGGCTATCTGTGTAGATATTTATTGTAGCTCCTCTCATTCTTTTGTCAAGGCTGAGTTTAGAGCAGGCCTCAATGGCATGAATCTCTGATTGAAAGACACTGGGCCATCTACCGAGTGCAATCGAGACTCTGGTGTTAGGTCCAAAGATCCCCGCACCCGCCCCTTGCTCAGTTTTGGACCCATCAGTGAACCACTACAGGCTACCGGGGTCACAGCAAGGGTTGCCATTATCCCATGCCCTTCGGTCTGGGATGAGAGTCCTAAATTTCGCCCCAAAGTAGAGCTTCGTGGTCATGAGATCTGTTTGGTTGCAGATCTCTAAGCCAGAAACATTTCAAAATACTGACATGACCAGCATCATTTGTCAGTAACCCAGATGTGAGTTTGATTCTAAGAAGGCTTCTAGCGGCTCCTTCTTGTATGTTGTGAGGTAGTTATCTGGGCTGGGATAGAGACTCAGTCCCGCCAGGGTCTCTCTACAGAAAATTTATAGAAATAACGATGAGACGGTGGACTGACGTACGGTGGAATTTTGTCAGCCACCGGGTTACACGGAAAAAAATTGTTGTAGGATCCAGA
>VNJV01006529.1:0-32872 GCA_008042635.1 Drosophila nikananu
TTTGCTTTGGAATTTCTTGGGGGCAGATTGGGGCAGCCGATCTCTTTTGAATATGATAAAGAACATATTCAGGAACAACACCTCATACGCCAAACCCATAAGTCGGCGTAAGTTCATATTTTTATTTTCCATCAAAGTTGAAAAATAGGTCCAAAATTAGTACTTTGGTAAAACAGGTGTGCCTGCACGTGCAACAAATATTATAATTTCATTCTACCTTGGTTTTACCGGGATTTGATGACCCTTTCGATAGACACCATAACCATGCCGGTCGGTTACATATTTTACCTAAAAATCGACCTCAAAGTCTGAATTTTTCTAAAAAACGACATGTTTTTTTTGCAACCCAAAAAAGGTTCAACTTTGAACACGTGTAACTTTTAAGATACTGAACCGATTTGAATAATTTTTTGGACTCATCCTTGTTGAACTATTACCTGTCGAATGCAATAACAAATTTCACGATCCGTTGTCATCAAAAAGTTGATTTTTGCAACGTATCTGTATCTTTCCGTCAACTGTGCATCGCCTCATCGCCAGCTTCAATTTTCCTTATTAAATAACGGTCGCACACAATCGATCGTTTGCCAAAAATGTAAAATTCCTCCATGACTGTGAGAAAATGAGAAAATCAAGGGGAAAATTCTGCCTGCTTGAAGAACTTTTATTGTAGTTAATTATTTATATGTAAAGTGTAATTTGAAATGTATCAAACTTGTTGATTTTTTGTTAATATACATTTAATACATAATTAAATTAATTTATTACTTACATTTTTATGCAAAAAACGGGTACATTTTTGGATCAAAAATCTCGAACTTTTTCTATTCGTTTTTAGTGTGGTTTGGTTTATTCTTCTTGGCTTTTATAGGAGAATGTTTCTGCATTTAAAACTCGATGTCTAATTTTTGGTCAATTTTTGACAATTTTGACGATGGAACCCCTTAATTTTGTTTTCAAAAAACCGGTTAATTTTTTGATCAAAAATTTCGAACTTTTTCAATGGTTTTTTGATCGTAACTTGGCCTAAACTCAACCGATTTCAGTGTGGTTTGGTTTTTTCTTCTTGGTTTTTACAGGAGAATGTTTCTGCATTTAAAACTCGATGTCTCATTTTTTTGTCAATTTTTGACAATTTTGACGATGGAACCCCCTTAATTTTTTTTTGCAAAAATGGGTTTTTTCTTCCTGGTTTTTATAGGAGAAAGTTTCTGCATTTAAAACAGGATGTCTAATTTTTTGTCAATTTTTGGAGGAATACTTTTCTGCACTTAAAACTTTCTAATTTTAATAAGGTCTTAAAAGCATATAATACATTAAATATTTAACAAAAACAGGGGGAAACTTGTGTGATTATAATTTAAAATCATAGTTTTTATTGTCGCTAAAGAGTCTGTCTCTGAGCTTGTGGAACTCCAGCAGATGAAGTGGGCATAAATTAGCATGGGAAATCTACCCGGAAAATAAATGCTGACTGGGGGGAAATCTCCCCCTGGGGGTGGGTAGGGGGCTGCGAGGAATATCCATGGGATCGTATCGATCACGAAGCCACTTGTTGGTCCACTGCCAATGGCTGTGGCAGACAGACGTCACCAGGTGAATTCGCGGCGCCTATTTTTCCCCCCCTGTAATGCCTTTCCATTGATTTTCCACTCCCAATCGACCACCCGCCGCCGCCGTGTCGATATGCGTGTGTGTTTGTGTGTTTGTGGCAAGTCTGGCTAACAGTAATTTGGTGTCTTACTTGTTCTTGCGCGCCGGCAATCACACCTATGGGAATGCCTCTTACACATGTCCAATGCCAGCGATGATCGCGCTCATGATCACCTGGCCACAGGCTCATCATTGCCTTCTCCGGGATGCTGAGATGCTGGGACACTGGATTGTGGATTGTGGACTTGGGACTCGGGATTCCAGCATGCACTTTGGACAACATATTAGAGATCTCCGAGTCCTCGGTCGTCCGCAGCATCATTAAAAATTTATCAGTTGATTGGAAAATTATAATTCTTTGCCTTTACGCTTTAGCAGCGCCATGATTTTTGTCCACCATCCATCTCTCAGTCTCTGGAATGCACTGAGGAAAATAATATAATAGTAAATAAGACAAAAAAATAAAAATAATTAAGAGAAAAAATTGAAAGACAACAAAAAAAGAAATGAAAACAAATCATATTAAATATATATTTATATAGATATAAATATTTGCTAATCTCCCTTAGGAGTTCTTCTGACACCCTTAAGTTTCTTAGGGTTTTGTACATTTATTTTGCTTACTATTTAATCACAGTGTAGCCGTAGCCACTGTTGTGTCATAATCCCCTCCGCCATCTGCGCCTGCGTGTTGCTTCTACTTCTTATGGTCACATTTAATAACCGACCAACCGACCAACCGACCGAACGAACGACTGTCCAAATGGGTGACTGACTGACTCACGGCGGGCAGTTGATCTGATCTGCGATGCTGTGATGGATGCACTGCCTCAATCCTGGTCTCTGGACTGGGCACTGGGTCCCCCTTTATGTCCACAACATCTCGATGTTCCAATATTCCAACGCTGCGAATCGCTTTCTTTGCTTTGCTCTCTCATTGGCAGATTAAATGGAAAGGTATACATCTCTATACAGAAATATAAATATTTAAAAACAATATTAAGATGTATCATAGTACATAACATAATTATTTATGTTAAGCTATCCATTAAAGAATACTTAACTTACTGCTTCTTTATTTTTTGTATTGTTTATTATTTTATTATTCTTATAGAATTGTATACGTTACAGCATTATTTATGTTAATCTATCCATTACACAGTTTTGCCTTTTCACTGGGCTCTCTAATTTTGCTTCTTAATTTTTTATTGACTTTAAAAACGCTCCTTTATTTTATCTCCCGTTTCACAGGGTATCAATGCAATGCCATCATTTTGGCCTTGTTTTTCATTGGCATTATTTTTTATGCGCTCGCTTCTCCACTTAGTTCCAGATGCGGAAATAAATGCACTTGAATTCCTCTCCACTTGTTACATAAATCGTAATTTTCTATAGACTTGTTCTATATCTAATGTATATTGCATTATTCGCTACTCGTTTTCTTTCTGATTCGAACTTTGTTTTGTTCTTTTTCTGCCTTTTCCCCCTTGTTATTATTATTATTATTATTATTATTTTATGATCGCTTATCTGCGAAGAAGACTCGCTACTGTGGCGCCATTTTTGCCAACGCAGATTTGACTTGCAGCGTAATTCTTCTTATTCTTGCGCACTTGAACTTCCTGCATGACCAGAGAAGAGCTCTGAGCTCTGAGCTCAGAGCTCAGAACCCAGAACCCAGAACCGGGAGAAGATCAGCAGATCATGTGAACTTTTATGGCCATCATCGGTCATCACATCGTCTTGGCTGTAATTAGGCATCTTAGCGGTACAGTTCTCCGAGGTTCCCACCACCCAACCCATGGCTCTTTTTTAAGCCAATGCAAAATACAAAGAAAAACTAATGAAATATATAGGAGATTATAATGGTAGTTTGTAGTTTTTTGGTAGTAGAAGCGAGCACAGAATTACTAACTTCATAAACAGAAGTCTAAGTCTAAGATTTTCTGTATAATATTTCATATTTAAATCATCACAAAATATGTAGAAAGAAAAAATAAAGAAATATATAGGAGATTATGATGGTAAGTTGTAGTTTTGGTAGTATAAACTGGCAGGGACAGAAGTTGTGTGCTTTGCAAAAACCTTTTTAAGTCTACGGTTTTCTGTGTAAAATTTCATATTGAAATCACCACAAAATATGTACAAAGAAAATGTAATGAAATATATAGAAGATTATGATGATAATTTGTAGTTTTTGATAGTAGAAACTGACAGAGAATTACTTTATACACAAAAGTTGTGTGCCTTGCAAAAACCCTTTTTAAGTCTAAGGTTTTAAATTCCTATAAACCTTTTCAAATTCCACTTGGTTTGTTCTTGGTTACTTGGTCGCTCGTTCTTTACATAATATTTAACCAAACTGACCCCATTCTTGGGATTTTGGTATCCTAGCCGCAGCTCACATGCCACTAAGCCTTTTTCTCAGAGACCTGCGAAATTCCACATGTGACAATTCAGCATTCGACGGATGGCTCGAGATGATGATGGCCTAAGCTCCAAATGGAATGGCCAAGAAGCTTGGCTAAAAGCCTGTCAATCGCTGGACGTTGAAAGGTGTACACAGTGAAGTATTTTAAGTACAAATATATAATGATTTCTGTACAAAAATGATGCCTTATAAACCGTACAGCTTCAGAGGCAGATTCCTTTGATACCTAACCTATTTTTAATTTAATTAAATTAGCAAAGTTTGGTTTATATGATATTATTTTCAGTAGTGTTTTGGCTTTGGGTATCGCCGCCCTAAGTAGAGGCCCGAATCTCTGGCAAGCAATTAGCAAAGCCAAAAGCCCAGAAGAAAGATCACCGCAGAGACCGCAGTTCGGGGGCAACAATTGCAATTGGCCAGAAGAAAGAAGCTCTGTAGAATGAAGAATGAAGAATGAAGAAAGCAAGGTGGTGCGAGGGGCTACCACAACACACTGACAGTCAGCGAGGAGAAGACAGACAGAAGCGGGACTTATCAGAGACAGAGACAGAGACTGAAGCTGGAGAAAAGCAATTCTGCGGCTGACGGTTTTTTCGTAGAAAATTACAACTTGCGGGTAAACAAAGTCAACTGGCGGCGGGCACAACGCTTCCAGCGCAAATATGGGGGAAGCAGGGCTCTTCGACTGAAAGAATTGGCGATGAAGCAGCCACACGCCAAAGCCCAGCCCCAGTCTCTGGTTTCCCGAGTTCAGTCCAGCCTCTTGGCCTCCTCAGGCTGCAATTCTTCTTCTCTTTTCACTGCCGGACTTCATGTGGAGTGGTTGTGTTTCTGGGGGATTTGCGATGTGGGTGCGCAATTATGCCGCCAGAGCAACTGGCTAACCATAAATTTTCTTATCAGCACAAAAAAAAAAGGAAATGCCAGGAGCGGAGCGAAGGTTTATACATAATTCTTAGGAAAATAAGTCTACAGAGTTACTCTCCTATTGGTGGTGGAATTATACAAGGTGAGGCCACTCTCCTATAGCACTCTCTCGTTGTTACCCTAAGCTTCAGTCGCTCTCAAGTGAAACACTAACACAAGCACATATCGGTTACCCTACGAGAGAGCCCTGTCCTGCATAATTCCACCATGGCTAGATCAGCTTGGCTGTTGATGTGGTGGTCCTACCCTTCATTTTTAACCAAGTTATTTTCTTTGCACTTTGACAGGCTGAACTAAAAGCTTATTAGTAATCTTGAATATATATTCACTCGCCTCACAAAATATTCCATTTCCCAAACCCAAACAAAAATCCCTACTGAAACACAGAGAAAGATCAACATGGATCGTGAGTCGGGCTTTGAGGTCCTGCAACCCAGGGACTATTTGACGGATCAGGAAACGGACCTGCTGGTCGGTCTGCCCGATTACCACAAAATGAAGCTGGCGGATGTCGATGTGATTGAGCGCACGGTGAACAAATGCCGGCCCCTGGCCCCCACAAAGGTCAAGAAGTACAAGTGGATGGATGAGGTGCCCGATCAGGTGATTGTGGACACTTGTGGGCCGGCATCCGAGGAGCTGGAGATACACAACATGATTGAGGAGGGTGTTTCCGCCACCGAAGAGGAGCCAGAGCTGGTGATTCTCAGGGGACTGGACAAGCTACTCAAGCGCATCGAAATCTTGCAGTGCGACATTCGATTGCGTCAGAAACTGAACGAGGGCAGCAGTGAGTCCCAAGCGGAGAATAAGGTGGCCATGCAAAAGGAGTACGAGGAATTGAACAAATGTCAGGGATTCCCCCGTCACCTGGCCGAAATACGGCTGTTGCAAAGGGCACAGCATCAATTGCAGTGCCAAATCACTGAGCTGCTGTGCCGCTACGCCCATCTGAGGACCCAGAAACGAGCCCTCATCCAACAGTTGGGTCTCGTGCAGGAGAGGATTGCCATAATCCGAGAGCTGAGCAGCGTAAACCAAAAATGGATGCAGGATACCGCAGAAGAGCTTACGCTGTGCCGCAAACGATCCCGGCAAATCGTCAACACAAAGCTAACCAAGCAGCTGGCCCGAGAGGTGACCGAGACGAACATTTGGAGCTCCTTCCGCTACAGCCAGCGGTATCTGTTCCGCAACCTGGTGGCCCGGCACATGAACGACCTCAGCGATGAGATCGAGGAGCTGCGGCGATACACCGACGAGCTGACCCACGAGATTGAGAGGCGGGTGGCTTGTGTCACCAAGAAGGCCGCCCAAATGGGACGCCTGTCCCAGGCCTTGGGAGCGCCGGATGGCAACGGTGGGCCGGATGACAAACAGCAGTCGATTCTTAAGCAGAGTTCTAAGTATAAAGGTCTCGCTGCTGTGCATCCCTATAAGGGATGAGAACATTTGAAATGCCATGAGAAAGTGCTCATGATTTCATTATTAGGTTAAAAATATCAAAATTCTAAAGAACGATTCGTTGATCGATCAATAAAGAAGCTTTGCCGAAAATACCATTTCATAGTTACCAAAGAAAATGTATCTTAGAGTTTAAATTGGTTGGTTTGCGAGGAGGGGTTATTTACAAAAAATACAAACAATCTTAACTCTGTGAAAATATTTAAGAAATTTTCAGTTTTATGATAATTAGCCAAATATTTGGGAAGTTAAACTTTGGACCAGCAGGTTTGAAGTATTAATGAAATGCATAATGCCACTGGAATAACTCTAAAATTTACCTTTTTAAGAGATTATAATATTGTTATAATATGTTAATACTATGCAAAAGTCCCAATAAAATACTACTAAAATAACACTATAATAGCATAAGATTAAATATATTAATACAATGAAAAAGTCCCTCTAAAATAAAGTCCTTCTAAAATGCCACTAAAATACCATAAAATTAAATATTTTAATAAAATGCAAAATACCACATGAATATCTATAAAATAGCTCTTTATAGTAACATAGAATATCAATGCAATGCAAATTACTTCTAAAATACCACTAAAATTAATCTCAAATACCAGTTTAAAATAGTAGAAGATTAAATATATTAATTAAATCTTTAAAATATCATAGAATATCAATAGAATGCAAAGTACTTATAAAATACCACCAAAATACCAATAAAATTCATCTAAAATACCAATTTTACAAAGCCATAAGAATAAATATATTAATAAAATCCAAAATACTACCATAGCGCCACATAGAAGTAACATAATATTAGATATACACTAGAAATTGTTAAAGTAACAATTCAGAATTAAGGATAACTAAGAATAAGTATCACATACAAATATCATATTAAATTCATTTATTTTGTAGAGTAAAATATGGTGAATTTTTAGACTATGAAATAACCAAAAAAAAGAGTTGAAGAAAAAGCAATAAGCAATAAATATTATTTAAAAACAAGTATTATTATCATAGAAAATTAAATAATTATAAGTATAATAACCTCTGTTTAAATAGAATAATGAGCATAAGTATTTAAGTATCTAAGGAACTTCTTGGGTAATTAAGAAAAAATATATTTAATATTCAATAATATATATATATTTAATAATTAGTATATACTTAAAATAATATATACATTTAATATATAATTTAATATATATTTAAAATATTGTATACCTTTAATATATAATAATATAATTTATAAAAACCGTAGAAGTAACTAAAGAACCAACTTCAAATTTCTTAAGCAAACTGTTGCCAGAGAAATCCTTTTCTTGAACAAGTGCCGCCCCTGTGGCCAAACAAAAAAAGGAAATGGTATGGAAATAGTGGGAGGCTGACGATGGAAATGCGGGGAGGCACACACACAGAGAGAGAGAGGGAGGAAAAGCGAAATAAGCCACCAGCACATGGGGCAGTACATCATTTTGGACTTTATCAGCAGCAGCAACAGCGGCAACAGCGGCAACAGGCAGCCGAGCAGAGCGCGTGGGCAGCCGTGGCAGAGTTGGAATTCCATTCCGGAATGGCCGATGCCGCCAACGCTTCCCCAGCAGCAACATCACTTGCAGCAGCAGCATCAAAAGCAGCAGCAGCAACTTTAGCAGCAGCAATTGCAACTTAATTGAGGCTTGTCTATGCTTTTCTTGGCCAAAAGTAACTGCGGTTGCTCCTCGCACTGGCAGTGTCTGTGTGTTGCTGCAACTGCAACTTGATGCCTCGCTGCCCCAGTGCCTTGATGCTCCACAGACGACCAGACAGCGGCAGCAATAACAATAACAAAAGCAGTAACCAGCGACAAGCAGCAGCAGCAGCAGCAGCAGCAGCAGCAGCAACCTCAGCCGCATAATAACGTACTGAGGGCGTTGAGGCAACGACATGCAACCAAAGCGGGCGGCAGCAAGCAGCAAGCAGCAAAGGGAAGCGAGGGCCACATCAGCCGCGGGGATAAGCACTTCAAAAAATTAAGTCTTTATTTTTAGATATTTTCTGCAAAAATCTGACAATTTTTGCAACTTCAATTTCCTTGGAGTAAGCAAAAAACTAGTCCTTAAAAATTGATATTTTTACTTTTTGTGTTTAAACGCTTTTCCAAATATTTTTTAAATATAAAGAAACTAATTTTAAGTTTAAAATGTATTTTATTTATATCAAAAATATTTGGAAAATCGTTTTGAATAATTTTAAAATATTTTAAAATTGTTTAACATATTTTTAAGTTATTCAAAACATTTTAAACTTAATAAAATTTATTTTCTGTATATCAAAAATATTTGGAAAAGCATAAAAACTTTTTAAAAACTTTTCGGAGTATGAAAACTTATCCGAATTTTAGCCTAATAATAAAGTTTTCTCTCAGTTTTAAAGGAATCCCTTCAGTTATGGTTATTTATATGTTTTTATTATTCATTTAATATTTTATTTATGATTATTTTATGTACTATTTTTAAAGTGCAGCTTAAAAATCAGCCAGCAAAGCCCATCATCGTGGCCACCGCCAACCACCGACAACGAAAAACCGAGCGAAAACCACTCCCCTCGGGCCATGGACAATTTAAGCTCATTCACTTGCCGCTGATTGCTGCTGGCAGTTGTTGCTGCTGCTGCTGTAGTTGCTGCTGCTGCAGTGGCTGCTGCGGATGGTGGCTCTGACTCTGCTGGTTTTTGGGCTTGTTGTCTAGCAAATTCACAAGTTCAAGACCAAGAGCAAGGCAATGTTTGCAGGGTCTAAATTCAGTGGCGTATACTTAATGGGGGCCCCGGTCCAGATTAAATATTTCAATATTTCATTTCAAGTTAAATAATACATTTTAAAAAATTGTTCATAATTGGTAGGGAATATTTTTCCTATGGAATAATTAGGGAGTATGCATAGAAGGCAAATATATGAACAGACAAGTTAAAGAGACAATATAAATAATAATAATATTGGGCGGGAATATTGAAATACAACAAATAGGTACTTAAATTACTATGTTCAAAATGGTTTGTTATTAAAAAATATATATACATAATATATATAAATAGTACAAATATATATAACAAATTTATAAATAAAAATAAAACACATGCACTTTTATATAAATTGAAATATACTTTTAAATTTTCTTTAACACTTTTTTACTAATTAAATACTAATTTCTTAGTATTTTAGTGGTAAATTAAAATATATATTTTATGTATGGCTTTGGAAATCACTGGCTATTTGGGCATCTTATGCCTTCAAAACCTAAAAAGACCTGAAATATTTGCATTTATATTGATATTTTTAGATATTTTCTAGAAATTTTTAGATATTTTTCGAAATTTTTTAATATTTTTAGATAATTTTAGATATTCTTAGATATTTGTAGATATTTTAGATATTTTGAGATATTTTTAGATATTTTGAGATATTGTTAGATATTTTGAGATTTTTTTTAGATATTTTTAGATATTTTAAATTTTTTTTAGATTTTTGTAGATATTTTGGGATATTATTAGATGTTTTTATATATTTTTAAAAAAAATTTAGATTTTTTAGAATTTTGTAGATATTTGTAGATATTTGTAGATATTTTTAGATATTTTTAGATATTTTTAGATATTTTAATATAAATTTTTTTTGGGTTTCGAAGCTTGAAAATATCACAACTCCGTTAAAAAAGCTTAAATTTTGATTCAGAAAACTTTTCTATGCTAGTTTTTACAGGGTTAACAAATCTGCAAACCAAATTTTAAATTTTAAGAAATCAAAAAATTTTAAAATTTTTGACAATTTTGTAAATTTTTTAAGTAAAATTTTTTTTGCAATTTTTTTTTTTCAAATATGGTTAGATTGACTTGGCTGTTGATGCTGATCAAGAATATATACGGTTTATAGGGTGGGAAATGACTCCTTCACCTCTTTACAAGCTTATTACTAACATTTTGTGGTATAAAAACCTTAAAATAATTTTTTCTTGAATATTTCAGACAAATTTCTTGGTTAAAAATGGTTTAAAAATGCACATTTGTATAAGCTGTTATTATGTTTATTTTATTTAATATTCAGTATTAGGATTACTTTAATTTTATTTTATTTTCCACACCTTACCCCTCGATACTTTTTATGTGGCTCCGGCCCTGCGTCCGTGTTGCATGTTGCCGCTGTGCTGCTGTGCTGCTGCTGCCGCTGTGGTTGTGCCAGCGAAATACATGCAACCAAATTGCATGCAATGCACAATGCACTTATCTAAGATGTGGCAGTGGGTGCTGTCTGCCCCTGACTCCAAGACTCAAGACTCAAGACTCCAAGGCTCTTAAGGAGGAGGCAGAGCGGAGCGGAGCGTGGCAATTGCCATTGCAATTTGCATTTTGCATTGCGCATTTCGCACCGGGCGTTGTCAAATGGCCATCCTTGGCAAATGGCAAATGGCAAATGGGGAATGGCTTTTTAATGGCCACAATGTGGGTTAAGTCCAGCTCGGGAACAGCTCTAATAGATCAGCAGGAGCAGGAGGAGAGGGGTTCTCCACCCACCCCAGGGGGGGTAGCAGGGAGCACACAATAATTCCAATGGATTGAATACATCCAAATGCACAGAACCAAAAAAATTTAATATTTATGGATGATAAATTATTTAAAAAAATATAAAATAAAAGGGGAATCATTTTGAAAATAATAAATCAATTATTTATATAATCTAAACCAATAAATGCCCATGAAAAATACGTAGAACAAAAAAAAAATAATATTTAAGGATTATAAATTATTTAAAAAAATATAAAATGAAAAGGGAATAATTTTTAATATAGCAAATGAATTATTTAGATAATCTTAGCAAATATATGCCTATAAAAAATACACCGAACCCAAAAAATATAATATTTAAGCGATAAATTAAACACATAAATGCCTATGAAAAATACACAGAACCAAAAAAAAAAATATTTAAGGATGATAAATTATTAAAAAAAATAAATAAAATAAAAAGGGAATCGTTTTTAAAATATGAAATCAATTATTTAGATAATCTAAACATATAAATGCCCATAAAAAATACACAGAATCAAAAAAATATAATATTTAAGAATGCTAAATTATTAAAAAAATATATAAAATGAAAGGGAATCATTTTTAAAATAACAAATAATTTATTTAGATCAATTAAACACATAAATGCCTATGAAATACCTTTCTAAAATAGTTTATTTCTTATTAGTTTTAGTTTTAAGTACTTAGTATATTTTTAAGTAAGATTAATTACTTGGATAATCTAAGGAAATATATGCCCATGAAAAATACCTTTCTAATTTAGTTTATTTCTTATTAGTTTTAGTTTTTTAGACAACATCATCACAAGCCTTAAGTACATAGTATATTTTTAAGTTGGATTTTTATAGAAGTGTTGTCTAAACAGTAGTATATAAATATTTTACTTCTATTTTATTTATTATACATTTAATAAAATGGTTTAGTTTTAGATTTAAGCACTTAGTATATTTTTAGGTAAGATTCGAATAGAAATGTTGTCTAAATAAAAGTATATAAATATTTTACTTCAATTATGTTTATTATATAAATCATAAATTAGCTTAATTTACATTTTTCTCCCCGTGTAAGTGCCAACACCAAACACGAAACATCAAAGGCCGCCAGAAGGCTCTCAGCTTTTTTAAGAGTTTTAAGAGTTCATGAGGGTGGGCAGGCACAGGCACAGGCTCAGGCTCATTTGCGATTTGCCAGCCAGAAACTGCCAACTTGCATGTCAATAGAACATCAGTCTTTTTTTCGCTCATACTTTGTTTTCTTTTACTTTGTTGCATGGGAACTGGGAAATCGGCCTAACAAATATGTATAACTTAGCCGAAAGTCAGCTTTTTGCTGTTGTTTCATAATAACTAAATGACGAACCAAAGTTGGCAACCTGCATATTTCCCTTTCGATGCGTTCCAGCATTCCTCTGGCTTGACTTTGATTTGGTGGGCTCCTCGCCTATGATTTATTATTATGGTTACATCTAATTAAAACGGTTCTGCAGTGCGATGATGGCTGCAAGGCTGCAAACATGGGCCGACGTAATGAAGCTAAATGTTCCGCACTACCGTCAATTGGTATTGACCATAAGACACAAGGCGATGGCCATGGCAACGAGAACGGAGAGCTGAGAATGGAGAAGGGAGAATGGAGAATGGAGAACTGAGAACTGAGAACAAAGAATCAAGTACCCAGTACCGAGAGTTGCTGTGCGTGATTATGAGACCAAAAACTAAGCCTCAGGTTTTAACAAAGTTGCTGCAGAGTAAAAAATAAATAATACATAATTCTATCAGGTTTTAAGCTGTTTTTGGTAATAATAAATAATGAATAAATAATATAATAAATACTTAATTCAATCAAGTTTCGAGCTCTTTTTGGTTATACTTAATAATTATTTAATAATAATATCAATACAAATTCAATCAGGTTTCAAGCTCTCTTTGTGAATAATTAATAATATAATATATTCCGCATTATATATACAACCTATATCTAAATAAAACTTTACATTTACTTCTTAAGAGAATTGGTTGGATATTTTCTTTAAATGTTTGAAATTGATTTAGATTTTTAAATACAAATATTTAAATAAAATTTTTATTATAATGTTATATAGGATATAATATCTTAGGGGAATATCCTTGAATTTGTTTGATGTTTTCTTTGAATGTTTGAAATTAATTATCATTTTTAAGTACAAATATATTGAATTAATTTTTATAATAAAATTATAAAGTAGGTATATAATATCTAAAACATATACTACTATCTCATATACTATTCCAAAGGAAACCTATAGCCAGCAAAAGCAAATAATCCACTTCAATCTATTTAAAATAAATAAAGATCATTAAATTTAAAGAACAAATATAATTTTAAATAAATAAACATCATTGAATTCATGGGGAAATATTCAATAATCTCAGCATTAACATTAGATACTTAATTTCAATTGAAAAACTCCTTTAAGATTAAAATAAATCATACAAATTAGAGAGCTTTAAAGAAGACTAAATAGAGTTTCACATTTACACTTCTACATTAAAATATATATATTTAATATACATATATAAATAATACAATATTATATAAAAATATAAAAATAGAAATAAAAAACATGCACTTTTAGATAAATTGTAATAAACTTTTAAATTTGTATTTAATTCTTTAACACTTTATTACCAATTTCTTTGTATTTTAATGGTAAATTAAAATATATATTGTATATTGCTTTGGGCAATATTTCGGTTTGGCAAATACTGGCTATTTGGGCAACTAATATCTACCTTTAAGGCCTGAAATATATGCATTTATATTTTTCGATATTTTTTATATTTTTCGTTCTTATTTTATATATATATTTACAGGTTATATATTTTTGTTTATTTAATATTCATTCCAAAAATCAAGTACACAATATCTCCAAATCCCAAACATAATTGATGTCTCCTGCAAATACCGTTTTTTTTTTTTCTGCGTGCCACATGGATGGCTGACATTACAATGTGGCATTGGCGATGGCCATCTCTTACCTCGTTTTTGTTTTCAGCTGATGATGGAGAAGAAGTCAATTAAGCCAAACGCTAAAAGGCCACGAAAGATAAATGACAAATGACGTGTCTTAAACTGTGCTCGGTAACCATCTTTAAGCAAAGAGCACATGTACATATCCCAGGCAAGGCACATCGCACATTGCACATTGCACAAACCCAATCCATGTCCACGTCCGCATCTCATCGCATCGCATCTCATCTCAGGCTTTGTGGTAGCCACTGTGCAGCCACTGGCTGCCACTGTGTGTAATTTCCAGCAAAGAAATATCGCACAACAAGTGCAAATGCAATTAGTCGCGAGCTTTATTTGTTTAGACGAATGCCGACTTGCGCACTGTCGTCGTCGTCGTCCCGGTGATCTCATGATCATGATCATGGATCTTGCCACATCGCATTGCAGCAGGCCGACTCCCGATCCTCTGCTTCCAGGAACTTGTCAGCGGAACAGGAGCAACATTTAGATGGTTGCCTTTATAATTGCCCCAATGATTTTCGCTGTATTTGGCCAGCTCAGCCCATTAAGATGGTTGAAATGTCTGCGTATTGGAAACTGCTCCGCCTTCTTCTCCGTCTCTTCCTCGCTGGTGCTCTGGGAAACTTTAAAATCCCATTGAAATTGGTTGGCCATTAATTACAAATGGTTTATTTATTTATCTTAAAATGTAACGTGAGGCATTTTACATTAGATTCCTTTTTGTTTATTTTCATATTTGCATTTTTTTTAGGGAAAATAATTAAAAGTCTTGAAAAATCCTTCTTATTGCTACAGAACGCCCTATAGTAACCTACTATATAATTTTATGCTGGCCAATTTATGCAGATTAAGCCTTATGTTGATTTGTAAGTAGCCCAAAAATATGCCTATATTTGAATATAAGCGGAATAACATGTTGCTTGAAAGATACAAACCAGAATATCTCAGAAAAATACTTCTTCTGATTTATTTTATTAGTATTTGAATACCCACTATTTGTATTATTATATTTATATATATTTTGTATTGTTATATTTATTC
Source organism: Drosophila nikananu (assembly GCA_008042635.1). NCBI lineage: Eukaryota > Metazoa > Arthropoda > Insecta > Diptera > Drosophilidae > Drosophila > Drosophila nikananu. The sequence goes on from VNJV01006529.1 coordinate 15,092, forward strand.
ATATCCACGATTTTTACTTGGTTTAACACAAATTTTAAAGCAGTTTTCCAACCAAAAGTATGCCAGCATTTCTGCCCAAAAGAAGTAATTTTTTTATCAATAATGTATACCTTTATTTACCTCTGCCCCTGAGGGAGCAATAAATTAAATAGTTTGATTACATTGGCTAATGAATTAACAGGGTTAACGTTAATTATGCTGCTTCTTCCGGGCTGAAATATAATGTACCTCATACAAATAATTATATGTGCATCATGTTTTTTTTAAATAACAGGGATATACAATTTTTTTTAATTTTTTATGGTTTGAACGTTTATTCTTATTACAACTTAAGATATAAAAAACAAATAATTAACGAATTTAAATTTTACTTATAACTAAAAAACTACATTTTATTTTATCTTCATAGTAAATAATTATATGTTCATTTTGGTTTCTCTCTTAATTTAAATTAATGGAATAAGTGAAAAAAAGTTTTTATAATTTATTAATAGTTAGTACCGTTACCCTTATTTTCTTAAACTAAATTAAGACGTCTTGGCATAGAAATAACTAAAGATTGTAGTGTTGCTAATGTCAATATTAGCCCATTCTCTGTCTATGGCTGATTTTAGGTGACGAACTGTCTCAAACTGTCTGCCGTTTTTAAAAACGCGAGTAGAGAGGATCCCCCATAGATTCTCAATAGGATTAAGGTCGGGGCTCAAAGCTGGCCATTTTAAAACTGGCATTTTTCTATCTTTAAAAAAGTTGTTGGTGACCTGTGCCGTGTGAATTCAAGCGTTATTTTTTTAATAGCTCCAGATATCATCATCAAATTCAATCAGTTCGTCGTCCAAAAGATCTACATACATGTGCATTCATTCTAGTGCATATGTAACATATTGGGGTCTGTCCATTGTAGCAGAAAGCTGCCCATACCATCACGGTGCCACGTTCCTGGCGAAAATCTCCCCAATATTTTTGGCAATTGTTTGGGCCACCTAAATTAAATTTTTTTTCGTCGCTAAAGACGACATTGTGCCACTCTTCGCTCCAAAATGTTAATTGGTTTGCAAATTTCAAACGAGCCGTAATGTGCCGCTTCAATAGCTTGGGCTTAGGTACCACGGAAAGACCCCAAACTGTTAAATATTATCAATTTGATCTTTGCATAAATAAAGCGCTAGTAAAAACATATACAAGTAATTCTGTTTGACTCAAAATTTGGCCGTTTTCCGGCTTGAAGGTTGACAGGCAATCAGAAAGCAGTAGGAGGCGAAAACACTGTTTTTGTGTAGCATACTTTTTGGGTGTTTTGTAATTGCGTAGCATGCTTTTTGGATGTACTATAATTTTGATTTTTGCGAATTTTTTGTAAAGCATAGTTTTAGGGGGCTCAAAAAATTCAAGTTTTTATAACAGTTTATAACAGTTTTCAGTTGCTTGCTGCTGATTTCTGTTCGCCTGGTATCCCAGCCTGGTACCTTAAGAAAAAGTAGTAGGAGTCAAAAACACTGTTTTTGTGTAGCATACTTTTGGGGTGTTTTGTAATTGCGTAGCATGCTTTTTGGATGTACTATAATTTTGATTTTTTGCGCATTTTTTGTATAGCATAGTTTTAGGAAGCTCAAAAATTCAAGTTTTTATAACAGTTTATAACAGTTTTCAGTTGCTTGCTGCTGATTTCTGTTCGCCTGGTATCCCAGCCTGGTACCTTAAGAAAAAGTTAATCAGTGATGGCCACCAGTGATGCTCATCTAGCTATATTGCAATATTGGTGGAAAATGGCATGTTACCAGCCATCAGTGATGCTCATTATTTGTGTCCCAATAATGGGACAAAATGGCACCTTACTAACCATCAGTGATGCTCATTATTTGTGTCCCAATATTGGGGCAAAGTTGCACCTTACTAACCATCAGTGATGCTCATTATTTGTGTCCCAAGATTGGGACAAAATGGCAGCTTACTTACCATCAGAAATGCTCATTATCTGTGTCCCAATATTGGGACAAAATGGCACCTTACTAACCACCAGTGATGCTCTTTATCTGTGTCACAATATTGGGACAAAATGGCACCTTACTAGCCATCAGTGATGCTCATTATTTGTGACCCAATATTGGGACAAAATAACACCTTACTAACCATCAGAGATGCTCATTTTTTGTGTCCCAATATTGGGACAAAATGGCACCTTACTTACCATCAGAAATGCTCAATATCTGTGTCCCAATATTGGGACAAAATGTCACCTTACAAACCATCAGTGATGCTCATAATCTGTGTCCCTATATTGGGACAAAATGCACCTTACTTACCATCAGAAATGCTCATAATCTGTGTCCCTATATTGGGACAAAATGGCACCTTACTTACCATCAGAAATGCTCATTATTTGTGTCCCAATATTGGGACAAAATGGCACCTTACAAACCATCAGTGATGCTCATTTTTTGTGTCCCAATATTGGGAAAAATTTGCACCTTACTTACCATCAGAAATGCTCATTATCTGTGTTCCAATATTGGGACAAAATTGCACCTTACTAACCATCAGTGATGCCCATTTTTTGTGTCCCAATATTGGGACAAAATGGCACCTTACTAACCATCAGTGATGCTCATTATTTAAGTCCCAATATTGGGACAAACTTGCATTTTACTAAAAACACAACCAGTTTCATTTGTTCAGGATTTCTCAATATAAAAATTTATTGATTTTGTGTGGATGCAATTAAGAAAAAAAAAGAATTAAATATATATATATATTAAAATACAACATTAAAATACAATTTTAAAATACACTTTTAAAATAAATGCTTACATTAATTGCTATATATTGCCGTTCTGTATAAATGGAAGAAGGCTCGGGGCTCAACAACATGCAGCTAGAGCAAACATTATTTCGCTGACTAAACGTGGACTAAAGACTATCGATAAAACGTACCTAACCTACAGACATACATACACACATATATAATAATAAGCATAATACACAATCGTTTACGGGTAATAGTTAATGGACATAATAATAAAAATAGTAATTATCATAATAATCTGGTACAAAAAAAAACAAATGTACAAATCTAAACAGAACTACAGAGCCAAGGATAGAGTAGGTAGTACGTGGTAGATAATAGGTACAGGGAATATATAGATACACCTGAAACTTAAGTTTAGTTAACGCTTTTGTTGGTTTGGTCTAATTTGGCGGCACTTTTACATTAAATAAGCAGGCTAGCTGGCCAACAGCTACAGCTCTATGGCAAACAGGCACATAAATAATGGCACAGGCCTTCCTCAACTCATTTGACAGCAAACTCCGAATGCCGTTTTTTCTATTCTTTTTGTTTTTGTAGACAAATCACAATCCAGCACATCACAGGCAGATTTTACGTACAGTATATGTATGTGTGTAAAAAATAACTACTATTTAGGCACAACAACATATCGTCGCATGCAGAGAGGATATATTGTTAACCTCAGCAGCACAGCATCCTCAGATTCCCGTCTCAGCAATGCCCTCGTCATCTGCAAAAATGTTTAAATTGAATTAGTAAATATTTCTTTTTCGTTTTACGCTAAGGATTTACTACAATTTACATAAAATCGTAACACAAAAACTAAGATATCAAATCCGCTTTTCTTTTTTTTAGGATGTCGAATGTTTGTTGCTTTTTTTTTGTTTTGTTTTAATGCCTTTAACCGTGGTGGTGCTGGTGTTTGGAGTTTATGTGTCATTTGTTAGTTACTTTTGCCGTTTTGTGCGGTTAGTTAAATCGTGTTGTTTTAATCGTGGGGGAAAAGGCGAATAATATTTAATCAGGGCAAATCTAAATATCAGGCATTGCTAGTAGGCTGTTGTTGTACTGTTGGTGTAGTGTTTTTGTACTGTGGGTGTGTTTGTTGTTGTACTGTTTTTGTATTATTGTTGTGCTTTTCTGTTCGTTGTATCGTTCTCGTATTTTTCTGTTCGTTGTGTTGTTGTTTTGGTGTAGTGTTGTTGTGTTCTTGTATTGTGGGTACAAACCTATTAAAAATTAAAGGCGACTTTTGCTATCTCAATACCACCAGCCATCGCCATCCTCATCCTCAGCGCCTGCAACCGCCCCATCCTTGGCCAGCTGCTGTTCATCATCATCGTCCTCCGTGTCTGTTTCGGTGTCTGAATGTGGTTTGCTTGAAACTTTGGAGGAGATTCTCTCCTGGTCTAGATTGGGATGCTCTAGCGATTCTTGCAGAACCGCATGCTCCTGATTGCCGCTGCTGCTGCTGCTGCTGCTGCTGCTACTGCTGCTGCTGTTACAGCTGGCCGATGACAATGTGGCCGTCGTTTCATTGTTCAGTGGCTGCTGATCATCGTCATCGTTTTCATCTTCATCCTCTTCATCATCGTCCTCTTCAATACATTGCTTGAGCGAGTTATTCTCGTTGGGAATTTCATGGGATTTTCGCTTTTCGTTGGTCTCCGACGCAGGCTGTAGCTCCACATCCTTGTCGGCAGCTACCATGAGATCCGGTTCCAGTTCCTCGGCCTTTGCCAGAGAGGCACGTATGGGCAGGGTTCCCATTTTCGTTTGTGGCTGTTGTAGCTGGCCATTAGGGCGCTCTAAGTAAATTTTAGTCACTTTTTTGTGTTTTTTGACCGATTTTTTTGGAGTAGGTTTTTTTTTCAAGTAATTTTGTTTTGTTTTTTGCAGAAGAAGAAGCAGTTGTGGAATATGGAATGTAATATGTGTAAATTGTTAGGCATTTTGTGTGATTTACAATTGTGTTTAGGGTGTGTGTGTGTGTGTGTGTGGGTTGTGTAAGTGTGAAAAGAAAGAAGAAAATAAATTATTTTAAATATATTATTTGGTTAGTTACAATATGAAAAATAAATTAAATCAAAAAAGAAAACCTTAAGAAAACCGCCACAGCCATCGAAAAGAGTGTAAAAAGCACCATTAATGAAATTAAATAACAGCCCAAGAGTCCAGTTTGGTGTAGGTTTTTTTTGCAGAAACAATAAATTAGAGATTGAAATTGAAATATCCAACAAATGAAATAATTAAAACACTAACCGAATAGAACTATGTAAATACAAAATAGATAGAAAATGTGTGGGAATCGAGGGGGGGCTACTGCTAAGAAACTGATCCATTGGCCTCACCTTCGTAGCCATCGTTGGCATGCAGCTCCAGGGAATCGGCCAGCAGATGCTCCTTGCCCTCCAGCACCGCCAGCAAACACTGATGGATGCACACATACTGCTGCTCCGTCTGCACCATGACCACGCGCTCTGCAAAAGGGAAAATGAGCAGGATTAGGATGCGGAAGCTTCTTTCTGTTCTGTTCTGGGTGCTGTGGTGTACCCTGTGGTGTACTCACCCTTTCGCATGGCAAACACAATGCCGAATATGTCCACATAGTCGGACTTGTGTATGTGCTGCAGTATCCGGTCGAGGGCTATAAACGTGCCCGACCTGCCCACTCCAGCGCTGCAATGGACAATAATGGGTCGCGAGTCGGTGCCGATGACATCGCGAAAGGCGCGCACAAATCGCACCAGCGACTGCGGCGGCTCCGGCACCCCAAAGTCCGGCCAGGTGGTGAAGTGAAAGTGTCGCATTATCCGCGACTCACAGTTCTGGAAGCACACAAGAAGAAGGAAATTATTAATTACGGATATGCGCTATGTGCTATCCACACACTTACCCTGGAAACCATAAACTCGGAGATGCTCCAGTCGTGGAAATGCGTGTCCACGATCAACTGCACCTTGATGTCGCCATAGAACATGGCCACGCGATCGACGGGCCAGTACTGGTCACACTTCTCGCGCCCCTTCTCGAAGCAGCGCGTCAGCATGACAATGGCCCGCGAGTTGCTCTCCCAGCACATCCGCCAGAACTCCTCGCGCGTCGAATGCAGCGGTCCCTGCGTGACGATGAATTCGCGCGGCGAATTGTGGCCGGGCATGTAGTTGGCATTGATGTAATCGGAGCCATCGTCATCGTCCACCGGCTGGAGCTTGAAGCGTGAATGGTCGTAGGGCAGGATGTTGGTGAAACGATTCTTGGGCCGATTGCAGGGTAAATTAGCAAAGCTGCAGGGCTGATCGCGACCCACATGCTTCAAATCGTCAAACTCCTCGCTGAAGCGAAAGTCCGAGTCGGCGGACATGAGGCGATAGTGCTCGGCAAAGTCCTTGACATGGACGGGACGATTGGGTATGACATAGCCCTCGGGCAGGGCGGCCAGCTCGTCCTGCATGCGGGCCAGCTTGCTGGCACGACGGATCAGCTGGCAGCGGTGCTGGCAGTAGGCCACCAACAGCACCACGGCCACCAGCAGCACCGCCGACATGGTGAGGGCCATGATCATGGTGTCGCTACGCTCCGTAGTTATCGGTGAACTGTAGGCCGTATCCGTGAATTTGTCCTCGTCGGTGAAGGCGCGCACCTTGATCCTGTACGTGGTGCCGGAACGCAGCGGACCGTTGCAGTACCCCGCCGGATGGGAGTCACAGTTGGCCGAGCCGATGGTAAAATGCTCCGCCTCTAGTAGATTGCTGCTGCTGCTCCTCCGCCGACTGCCATTTGAGCTGAGGAAGGGATTGTACGGCTCGACGGCCTGGTAGGGCAGCCACACCGTATACGCCTGCACATCCTGCCAGCTGGGCATCTCCAGGCCGGAGGCATTCTTGCCCACATCCTCCGCCACAATGATGGTGTAGTAACGCACCATGCCGTGCGCATTGGAGAAGTAACCCTGCCGGAAGCTAATCTCAATGGTGCTGCTGCTGCGGCTCACCTCAAGCGGCGTAACACTGGCCTCTGGGATGGGCGGCGCCAGTATTGGCATCCGCTGGACGTGCTCCCGCTCGGCCCCGTAGCCCAGCTCTGATTTGGCCTGTATCCGGAACACGTATCGATTGCCCGGCACCAGATCTCCGATCCTGCCCTGCGTGGCATTCGCCGGGAACTCATAGCTCGTCACATCGACGGCCGCATCGTCCGCATTCTGGCAAGTAATCCGATAGTAATCGATGGGGCCGTGCTGCTCCCTCGCCTCCAGTAGCCACTCGAAGGTCACCTCGCCCGGCAGCACATCGCTGGGCTGGAAGAACTCCACCTTGCCGGGCAGGGCGGAGAGTGTCTGATAGCTGGCCGAGATGGGGGCACTGCTGCGCATCAGCGTGCTGCCGGAGATGTCCGAATCGGGGGCCTGGGTGGAGCCCGAGCGCACCACCACGGTGAATGTGTAATTGTGATACGGCCGTAGTCCCTGCAGCGTAATCTCCGTCCGCTTGGTCACATTCTGCAACAGCTGCGGTGCCTCCTCGTCCGCGCTCAGGTACTGCAGCTCAAAATCGGTATACTCACCAATGGGAGCCGTCCAACGTAGACTAATCTCACGCGCCGCCAGCTGACCGGCCACCAGATCCGTGATGGGTAGGGGATGCAGACGATAGAGACGCTGTACCGGCAAACTGGCCACGCCACCGCTCACAGTCCATACCGTCACGTTGTACAGCTTGCCAGGGGTCAGGCCATTGAAGCTCAGCTTGCGCTCCGTGTCATTGGCCAGCTTCTCCTTGTCCTTGATCTTTGGGTCGCCCATCGAGAAGCGATAGATGTCGAAGCGTGTGCTGGCCGCCGGCGTTGGTGTGTAGCTCAACGTGACCGTCTCGTCCTGGCCCAGCTCATGGCCGGCATTGGCTATGAAGACATCCGACTGTATGAGCGGCATGGTGCGCGTGGAGAGGTGCGTGATGCCAGAGCGAATGCCATTGGAGCTGGCCTGCACCTCGAAACGATACTGACGGCCCGGCGATAGGTCCTCGATGGGCACCCTCACGCTGGGCGAGCTCACTGCAAGGGGATTACGTGCTATAAATCACTGCAATCTCAATATATATATCTCTCTGTCTTCTACTCACAATCCTCCAGCTGGGTAACGTTCTTGAATTCCACACTCTCCGCCTCGTCCGTGGGCCACCATTTGAGGCTGTAAAAGTCAATGTGGCCATCGGGACGTGGCCACTCAAGCGTGAGATTGCGCGAGTCCACCAGCGGCACCACATTCGACACTGGTTGCGGCGGCATTGTGACATTCAGCTCCAAGGGATGCGGACTCTCCACCCCAAAGCTGACGGTGTTCACCTGGACAAGATAGCGTTCGCCATAGTGCATATCCTCAATCCGGGCCTCGTTCTTGTGCAGGCCAGCGATGCGTTGCCAGGGCGAGGCATCGGTGCGATAGCGCACCACATACTCGCTGAAATCACTGCCCTCCGGCGGCTGCCAGTGGAGCACCACCAGGTTCGTGTGCACCGTTTGCAGGGTGAGATTCTGTGGGGGTTTGGGAACTGAAAAAGCAAAGAAGATTGTAAATAATACAATTTAATAATCTAGAAGAAGGAGAGAAGACGGGCGCATCACACTATAAACTGGTTTTACGCCACTCATTAGGAGCTTTATGGCTTAATACAGCCGTTCACTGGGTATTCAACAGGATTGCGGCATATATTAACGCGTCAGCTAATATTCTGGCCTTGCAACAAAGTATTTTTAGGTCAGAACCAGTCCGTTTTCTCAGCACAAACGCGTGCTTATAATTTCAAGCATTTATAATCTCTATGAAGGCCCATTTAAATGGCGATTGAAAAGCATTAAAGAACTGAAATTCTACTTACAAACTGCCTGGAAATAGGTGTGCGGCTCGCTCCGTATGCCATGGCTGATGGCATGCACCTTCACCGTGTAACCGGATCCCGCATGCAGATAGTTTATCGTCAGCGACGTCTCATTGGTGGCTATCGTTCGCTCCTCGCGTGTTCCATTCCGCTGATAGTGAACCTCGTAGCGATCCTGACGCGAATTCACATCGCTCCGCCAACTGACCATCAGGCCCTGATCGAGGCTGCGCAGCTCCTGGATGAGCGGCGCCGCCGGACGGGTGTAGCGGGTTATGTAACTGGCATTGGAGGCCACCTCCATGGACAGGGCCTGCACTGCGATCAGGTAGCGACGTCCGGGCAGCAGTGAGTCCAACGTGTACTCTGTGAGATTCGTGCGGATCTGTGTCTCTGAAGCGGCGGGAAATGTGGGTGTCACTTCGCTCACATTGGTCTGCTCATGGTAGCTGTAAGACATACGCTTTAATATACAATTTTCTAAAAGAAACTCTCAATCTCTTACCTTATTTTATAGGCATCCTGTCGCCCCGTCTCCGCTGGCTCCCAGGAGATGTGCAGGACATTGCTGTGATCATCGAGGAATCCGCCCAGACTTCTTACCGGACGCGGACGCAGCGTCACAACGCTGCTGGTCGGCCACGAGTTCACATTGTCCGCTATGGTCTTCACCACCACCTCGTAGGAGCGACCCGCCTCCAGGACATCCGGATAATCAAAGTGAACGGAGTCCCCCTCGTTGCGCGGCACATTGAAAATGCGTCGCGAGGTGGAGAGCATCACCTGGTAGCCATCGAATTCACTGTACGTGCTCGGTGGCTTCCATTGCACCCGAAACGAGCTGGCCGTCGTGTAGGCCGCATCGAAGGTGACATTGAGGACGCGTTCGGGTACGGTTAAATACCGTGCCGTTGTGGGCACCGACGATGTCTCATCCTCGGAGACGGTCTGCACCGATATATTGTACTCCCTGCCAGGCACTAGGCCCTTAAAGGCCGCCTGAGCCGGTCCCGGTGGCTCACCCTCTTGCTCCACATACAGCACACTCTGGATGGCATCGTCCGGCGTTATCGAGACCTTGTAGTGGGTGTAGATGCCGGCGGGAAAGGGCGGCTGCCACAGGACGAGCAGCGTTGTCTCGTTGCGGAACCACACGATGAACTTGCCAGGCGTGTTGGGCTCTGTGCAGCGCGCGGTTTGGGGGGAGGAGATGATGGAGAGGTTGCAATGAGAGTTGGAATAATGCAAACTAAACTCTAAGAAGCTAGGGTTTAGGATCTAAGGTGAGTGGGTGTTAGTTGTGAGTTGGTGAGCTGGGATTATTAGACTAGTTCTACGTTTTGGTGGTTGTATTAGGCAGCAATTAATTACAGAAAGTCCCTGGGATATCACAATTCTCTGGAGAGAGTTATGTGCACTGGGAAAGTCTCTCTTTGTAACAATTTACCAATTTTTTGGTTATATCACAAGCTTCAAAATATCATAACTCCCTCAAAAAAGCTTACATTTCGATTCGGAAAACTTTTCTGTGCTAGTTTTTTATAGGTTAATAAATCTGCAAACTGAATTTAACATTTTAAGAAATCAAAAATTTTTTTAAAATTTGAAAATTTTAATGAACCTCTTATCAAATTTTGCAAAAATTGAGTAAAATTTTTCTGGCAATTTTTTTTTTTTCAAATATGGATAGATCGACTCGGCTGTTGATGCTGATCAATAATATATACGGTTTATAGGGACGGAAATGACTCCTTCACCTCTTTGAAAGCTTCCAACTAGAATTAAAATACCCAGCAAAGGTATCTTTAATATGCATTTTTCTAACCAAAATCTCTCTTCTTTTTCAGGAAATATTTACAGGATATCAAGACAACAAAGTTGTGGCTATACACTAACTAAACACAAATGAAATCATTTACAATTTACAAGTACAAGCAAAAGAATACAGCAAAAATAAAGACACAGCACACTCCACACACAGTGGCCACCAAATCCAAAGCCAATCTACGGGGGACCAATCTACACTTCTTTAGATTAATAATTATTAATTATTCAATTTCAAAATCTTGACAAATTTGAGCGCCACTGCATACAAGCGTTAGAATACTCAACGGGGGGAATGTCAACAGTTTATTAACAAACACACTCTAAACAAAACAAAACAAAAAACACAACAATCATTAAGCTAGGGAAGCGGATTCAAGGGGTTTAATTCAAGGAGCTGCAGGATTAATATTCAAAATGTGGGGCTTAGGTTCGGTTTCGGTTACCTTCAGGGTGCTCGCTCTTTCAGTTTAATCTCATTCCCATAACCGCCCACGCCGCGAGTTAAAACAGAGTTAAAATATGGTTAGTTTGCTAGTTTGGGGGGAATTTCCATCACCGATTTACACACACACAACACGGATTGGATTAAAAGTTGCACCGGCGATTCGGACCGCGCGTTCCCTGGCGCTGTCCCGACTTACTTGTGGTGAAATTGCGACTGGTATAGGCCACCGACTCCTTGCCCTGGTAGACCGAGTAGGCCTGCACCTGGTAGGTGCCGCCGGGTGTCAGCTCCTTGGCCGACACCTGCGTCTCGTTGCCCGTCAGCGTGTAGCTGCGCTCGAAGGGCAGATCCGTGAGGCCCAGGACACGGATGCGAAAGCCCGAATATCTACCCGTTCCAGGGGGTCGCCACGCTATGAAGGCGCTTTTGCTGGAACGCAGCTGGACACTCAGATTTGCTGGGGGATCAGGTGCTGTTTTGGGGGGGAGGAGAGAAAGTAAACAAACCTCTCATTAGTACTAATTTTGTTTTAATATTTTACTTGCAGTTTGTACCTGTGGTTATGTTCACCGTCCAGGTAAGCAGCTCCTGATGCGTGGAGTTCGTGTAGTACAGCCAAAAGTTGTACTCTGTGCCGGGCAGTGCCCTCGAGAACTTGATGTCCTTGCCAATCTCACTGGCCGGAATCGTGGTGTTCGGTTCGGGGAATCCAAAGGGCGGACTGTAGTCAATTCTGTAGAAGGCATTGTCATTGCTGCTCGCATTAGGAACGTTGATCACCAGGTCAGCGGCATTTGTGTGCTGGAAAAGCAAGGACGATATATTAATATACTATAAAGTAATATAATAAAATATAAATGTATTTAATTATAAGCCACAAATATGATTTTAATATATATAATATATCAAAGAAACCAATACAATCTGTGCTTGCTGCAGCTGTAGATATCTCTCTATAACAAAACCATATAAAAATACAAAAGAACTTAATAAAGAGACTGTGCAAATATATCACATTTTAGCCGGGTTTCATATATTTTATTTTATGTGAAATGGCCGTTAAAGTCGCAAGGTAAGTGGTGACCTAAGTTCATAAATATAACCGACATTTTACTTATTTATCTATTGCCTTTGTCAACTTTACTAGTGCAGTTTTTTCATTTGCATTTCCCAAGGGAAGCAATAGTTTTTGTGGTAGTTTAACACATGTTTCAAATTCAGAAAAATAACTCCAGTTAATTATAATCCAATGAGCTTGCTAATAATTCACATAAAAACATATTTTCAACAATCTTTTTGCCTTTTCCCAGAGCAGTTAATATGATAAACAATAATTATCTAGTGTAAAAGAGCAATTAGAATGTCAAATGAATAATTTAATTTAATAATTTAAGTGATTTTATTATTATCATTTTATTATTCCAGGCCAGAGATATGTACTTTCCCCTTAACCAATTTTCCCATGAATCCTCAAGCGTATTTCAATCCGTATTTAATTGAAGGCTCTCCCAAGATTCGCCGTATTTTCTTTCACAACTGACCTACATTCCTCGGCTTCATCATCATCGTTCTTGGCCGCCGATCCCCATTAATCATGCAGATAACAAACGCAGTATATATACTACACATAGTACAGTGAGTGCAGATAAGAGAGCTTGAATCTCTCGACGATCATGACGATAGTAAGTAAATGCAATGACTCACAGCTGAAGGGTTCCGAATGCAAGCGATTGCATCTCGTGGCGGCCTTATGCTGCATTATACTTTATATAAAATTGTGTAAAATCCAGCAGCAGAGAGCGCCCCCGACCTTAAGGCATCAGTTATCGTTTGCCGAGCGGCCTTCGGAATGGCCATCTACTATAAATGCATATATAATCTATGGGATTACAATGGCTAAGTAATTCACACAGAGGGAAAATAGCTTGGTTTCCTGTTCGGAACCATCTCTGGTATCATTTTCGTGGTATACAATTGGAAATTCCATTCCTGTCTGCGAATATGCCCATATATAAACAAGGTTTTGGATTGCAAAGGCTTCGAAAGGTATGCGTATATAGTGATATCACATAAAACAAACGAAGACTGTAGGGTTTTAGTCATTTGTTTACTGCCTGGGAATTTTTGTGGATCTTATTTTTATCTGATCTTATTATTTATTTGTTTATTAATGGGTATTATCGATATCAGAAATTTATTTACCTAACTTCCTTACACAAAACCCATATATACTTTATAGTTTAACTATCAACGCACCAGTTATAAATGCGCAATATACATTTTTTACCTACGCTTCTATAGTTCCATCACCCAACAAAAAAGAGTGCAAAATTCTAATTAACAGATCCCGATTTAATTTTTTTTATTGCTCGGCAACTTGTTAATTTTCTATTGGTTGGAGCTTCATATAGACAGATTTAATATATGTACATATGCCAATGATAATGACGCTAATCACGTTTTAATCGTTATTCGGATATTAGGCTAAATGCTGACGTCATTGGCCGTATTACGGATATGCGGAATATCGCATATCACGTTTCAGGCGCTTCAAATATATATATATACATATATAGACATATATAAAATAGGCAAGCAAATATTTAAATGGAATTTCCTATTGCAATGGAGAAGAAATGTTGGGTGTCCGGAAAATGGTAATTGAAAGGCGTGTGTGTTGGACGACAAAACTATGAATGGGAAAAGCAAGAAATTTCCACGCGATTGTAAAAAAAAAAAACAATCATTAAAGCACTGAGAAAAACCTACAATAATAAACAAATGTATATTTGTAATAGTAAATTATGTAAATATAATTTAAAAATAAAAACTAGATTAATAATTAAAACAATTAAAAAAAAATAAATAAATAAATAAATACAAAAAAAAAACTCCAAAACGGTTAAAAACGGAATCTCTACAATAAATCCAGATAAAATACAACAATCAACACACCAACAATTACTCCAATAAAAAAAATTTAACAGGAAATAATGGGCAGTACACAATTCCAAAAGAAATATGAAATAAATAAATTCAACAACAAGTACACCAATAAGCATACCAATCATTACACCAATTGAGAAAACGTGATTATTAAAAAACGTTCATTAAAACCAAAATTTTCAAAAATTGAAAGCAAAACTATATTTTTATGAAAGAGAAAATTTAGTTTACAATTTAAGAAACTAGTAAAAATATATGGAATATTTTATGTGTACGAAATTTTATTTTGATAGTTTTATCAACTAAAAATAATATAATATATTATTCATGGGATAAAACAAATTACCCTGATTTTTAATAAATAAATAGAACTATATAAATAGTAAAATGCAACATTATTTCAACTTTTTACTGTGCTCTTTAACAGTAGGAGGGAAATCAAATTTTCCTACGCTTCAAGTGAATGCAATTTGAATATGATTTCTTAATTCTGTTTTGCAGTTGTTGCCATTATTACCTACTATATTTTTTTTTTACTATTTTTCTTTTTATTGCATGTCACATGCAATCTGAGTAATAACAATTACAATAACAACAATAAATTGCATGTGAAAACGGAAGCTAAATGGGGTTTTGGGCAAATTAAGGCAACAACGGATAGGCCTTCCCCATATTTTGCATCTTTAATGTGACGCCCACAGATTAGCACCTCCGATTACGCCCCCTCCTGCCCCCTCATTTTGCCATTATTTCCTATTTAATAATTCTATTTTTTTGTCCTTCGGCGTTTAGTGTGCATATTAATTTGCGAAATGAATGTGACCTTTAAAACCTAATAATCATAATTAGGATGCTGATGGGAGGGAAGGAAGAGCTTATAACAGCTAAGTATTGCAATATAAATAACAACCTGCCACAGTGGGAAACCGAAGAGTAATTATTGTTTAATAAACTCTGAACATAGTTACTTAAAAAGGTATCCATATAATCACATATTTTTAACAAATATATACACAACAAAAGACGTAACAACAAACATTTTTTCTTTTTTAATAAACAAAAAAAACAGACAACAATAAGAGCAGCTAATAAATAATTCAACTACAAAAAAAGGGCTTATAAAACCTTAAATATAAGTTTAATTAACTTAATATTGCATAGAGCATTCTAAATAAAATTTATAAATTACCTAATGGTTTCATTTACTGTATTATTTACCTCTTTCAACTGCGATTCATAATTATTACGTTTAAAATAAACGTTTGCTAAATGCTTCCCCGGCGACATCGATTAGTCTTCGACTCAATAATGGTGCAATCGATTATTCCGATTATTTGCACACACTAACAATTTGTTTAATCGATCAGTTACATTACTTTACTCAAATTTTGGGTTAAGCCACTTTGATTGACAATTTACCTTTTATTTTTTTAACTCTCTATGTTTTGTTTTATTTCCATTTTTTGTCTCTGCTGATGCCTTTCACTTTTTTCAATAGGGGAGATATTTTTGGGAAAGTTTCAAAATGTAAAACAAAAAAAAAACAGACTAAAACCTTGATTGAAGGATAGGTGTAAATATTGAAAAAATCAAAAGGTAGTTCTAGTCTGGTAATATTCCACTAACCGCTGGGTAAACTATTTATTATGATCCTCATAATTGCAAAATAAATAGCATTATAATAGTTGGGGCTAATTGAATTGAAAATATGAAGCCAGTGCGAAAATATCACATAAGTCGATATCAAAAACCCGGGCGGTTGGGGATAAACAAAAAAATAAAATAAACGCAAATGGCAAACGTGGAATGCGTGAGATTTGAATTTAAGCGGCACATCAGGAGGGGGAAGTTGCTTGTGATTTTATATATATATTTATATATATATATTAATTTTTATATGTGTGATTTTTTTAAAATGCTGTAGGTTGTTGGCTAATTATTTTTTATGGCCCACAGCCAGTGCGTGCAAGGGAGATGGCTGACACAGAGCACAGAAAAAAAGAAACACAGAAATCCAATTCAGAAATCAAAAACCAAAACTCAAAACCTGTTAGGCCAGAGCAGTCGACAGCTTCTCTTGAAATTTGCTTTATTTTTTGTCGTGTGTATTTTTTTCTCATATACATATATTTTTTTAAAATTCGATAAACAAATTGCCATCCCGCCTGCCGCCCCTGTGCCACCACCAGCAATTTTAAAGTTATGCCGCCTAAGCCGGAGCAACTAAAGCAAGTATTTTACGGCGGCTGTGATACTTTTTTAATGCTTTTGTTCAGGTCGTGTTGGCCCAGTTTTTTGTGTTGGCCCCGCAATTAATATCAATTAATTAGTAGTTGCTTTGTCAGAACACAGCCAGAGAGAGAGAGCAAGAATTTGGTACAACGATTAACAACAGCAGCACAGAAATAATGAGAGATCAGCTGAAAATTGGTCACATGTCATGGATGTTGACTATATAGCATGTGTAAACACATCAAGAGTTCAGCAGAACAAGTGCACATTACGCAAAAAATCACAAGACTTGTAAAAATTAAATACAAACGAAAATGCAATGACCCAAACTAAACTGAATTAAATAGAGCATAAACCTGAATGATGATAGATATAACCATTTAGGTTTAGGCATTAGAACTAAAATAAATATCTCCAACTCCACAACAAATACACCACAAGGGATTCCAACAATAAGAACTAGCAAAAATGATCGTCGTCCAAATTATCAAAAAATTCGACAAAAACTAGAAATCTAGTTTTGAATGCAGAAACGTTCTCCTATAAAAATAAGGAAGAAAAAACCAAACCAGACCGAAAACGGTTGAGTTAAAGCCAAGATACGATTAAAAAACCATTTCAAATGTTATCGATTTTTAGCCAAAAAAATTTACCCATTTCCTAAAAAAAATATAAGGGGGTTACATCGTCAAAATTGTAAAAAATTTGCCAGAAATTATAAATTGAGTTTAAAATGCAGAAATGTTCTCCTATAAAAACTAGGAAGAAAAAACCAAACCAGAATGAAATCTGTTGAGTTTAAGCCAAGTTACGATCAAAAAACCATTGAAGGAGTTCGCGATTTCTGAGTCCACTTAACAAAAAAAATAAAGGGGGTTACATCGTCAAAATTTTAAAAAATTGGCCAGAAATTATAAATTGAGTTTTAAATGCAGAAATGTTCTCCTATAAAAACTTGGAAGAAAAAACCAAACCAGACTGAAATCTGTTGAGTTTAAGCCAAGTTACGATCAAAAAACCATTGAAGAAGTTCGCGATTTCTGAGCCCATTAAAAAAAAAAAATAAAGGGGGTTACATCGTCAAAATTTAAAAAAATTGGCCAGAAATTATAAATTGAGTTTTAAATGCAGAAATGTTCTCCTATAAAAACTTGGAAGAAAAAGCCAAACCAGACCTAAATCGGTTGAGTTTAAGCCAAGTTACGATCAAAAAACCATTGAAGAAGTTCGCGATTTCTGAGTCCACTTAACAAAAAAAATAAAGGGGGTTACATCGTCAAAATTGTAAAAAATTGGCCAAAAATTATAAATTGAGTTTTAAATGCAGAAATGTTCTCCTATAAAAACTTGGAAGAAAAAGCCAAACCAGACCTAAATCGGTTGAGTTTAAGCCAAGTTACGATCAAAAAACCATTGAAGAAGTTCGCGATTTCTGAGTCCACTTAACAAAAAAAATAAAGGGGGTTACATCGTCAAAATTTAAAAAAATTGGCCAGAAATTATAAATTGAGTTTTAAATGCAGAAATGTTCTCCTATAAAAACTTGGAAGAAAAAACCAAACCAGACTGAAATCTGTTGAGTTTAAGCCAAGTTACGATCAAAAAACCATTGAAGAAGTTCGCGATTTCTGAGTCCACTTAACAAAAAAAATAAAGGGGGTTACATC